>JAHWXV010926733.1:0-16610 GCA_024586415.1 Phrixothrix hirtus | reverse complement strand
TAAATTTAGATAATTTACAAAAGGAATTAGCGATAGTTAACAATAGAATTTACATAAATTAGATGATTTGACACAAAAAAACCAGCGAGAGCTGACAAGTCATTTTCCCTTGCAGCTTAATTTGAACACAACGGTTACTGTTCATCATGTTACGTCGGGCCACCCCTGAGATATCCTAACCGGAGTTGTACCCTATCCAACCTTTTATTATTCTTTTAAATTATTTTGGGCAGCAAAAGTGACATACATTGCTTTTCATCAATTATTATGGTTCCAGGAGTAACTTTTTCAATGTATACTTCAATCATAAATTTTATAATGTCAGCTTCATTTTTTAATAGATAACCTCATATACAAAAAAAATACTTTATTTGAACATTATTCTTGAAACAGATGATACGGAAGGTTAATTGGAACACGAAACTATTTTTGAGAAAATATGAATAAAAATAGCAAATATATAAGGATGTTGCATAAGTCACGCCCATCTTTGGATAATGGTTTGATTAATCCAAAATAAGTCCAAAATAAAGATTGACTAAATTTTATTTAAGTAATACATTTTATTTGATGTAACAGATACACAGTTTGTTTTGTATTATAATAACGTTGAGCCATGCGTGAGTTAATTTGTACCCAACTATAGGAACAGGGTGATGAATAGTTCGGATCGGTGATATTATCAGCGCAAAATCGCCTTCTAGTATTAGAATAAGAAATTTAGCCAAATTTACATTATCAGTAAAAATTTTGTGTATTATGCGGATCGTAATTAATGATTATGGTACTCGTCGTTTTATCTATAACGATTTAGAACTACAATGACTGCTACCATCACAATTGTCATTACGATCCTTATGACATAACAGTAATTTAAAAAACTAGTTTAATAAGATGGGTTTTATTGCACGAGTCGAGTTTAGAAAACGAGCGGCTTCGCCGCTAATAGTAACGAGTGCAATAAAACACCTTATGAAACTAGTTTTCAATATTTTTCTGATTTTCACATTTTAAGTTTTAAAATTTAAAATATTGTTTATATTTAAATTGATTGGTGATCTAGCGGATTTTATAAATAATTTTTGTGTTGGCAATGTTATGATTCACTTTTGTAAATAAACAATTAATTGATTTCTATAGGAGTTAACATTCATATTATATAACTGTAAAGTATTTATTGAATTGAAAATTAATAGCTTTATATTTTATATTTAATAAATACAATTATTTTTGAGGTTATGCTATATAATTTCAGTTGGTCAGTATTGACTAATGTAGCCAACCTCTAAAAATAAGCTTTTGGGTGGATTTTGAGATATTGAACTTGTTTTTAAATAACTCAACGGTTCAAACATTCGAACATCTGAAATGTCGTTTTTAAATTGTTCGAAAACTAGTTCTAATCCGTTTAAAAATCATCCGACTTTGTTCAAACGCGCGTTCGAATACTGATTTCATGCACTTATTGGTCAAGTAGTGCAGCAAATTAGAGTCGATCGGCTAGCGTATTATAACTTAAAATTTCAAAAATTGTGGGAATTGTAGTGAAAAATACATATTCTATATTCAGTATACTGTAAACAACGAAGGTTACTAGAACGAGAATTTGGCGTTTTAAAAAGTAGCCGTTCAAACAAGTAACCCAAAGCGTTCGAACCTATGCGAACAGATTACGCTCGAACAGTAGAGTTATTTAAAAACACGCTCAATATAACACGCAAATGGGTACTATAATGAGTTGTTATAGACGCAAATTAGAAAATAGATATTTATGTTGCAAGGACCGTAATGCTTGATTATGGTACGCGTCGTAAGAATTATCCAATGACTAAGCCGAGGTCGGTAACGCAAGTGACATAATGATTAATTACGATCTGTGTAACATACAAAATTTTATCTTCTAACGTAGACAAGAAAAAATCGAAATGTAAATTAACATTAACTTTGAATAGTTTGAAAATATTTTTTACGTTAAGAATACGAAGGTGCTCGTTTCTTTAGTAACGAATTCATAATATTTTTCAATACGCTATTGATAAATTTCATTACGGTACTTAGTGCTACAATTGATCTTGAAGTTTGTTCCTGTTATTGATCTTATATAAACAACAATATTTTTAATTTTCTGCTGAGTAGGGTTGCATTAGTCATTAAACAAAATAAGCATCTATTGTATGGTTAGGGTGTTAAATAACCTCCATCCGGCTCTACTTAGACCACCATTAAATAGAGATATTGTAATTAGTACTGAAATCAATTTTATCAACATCAAATATAAGTTTATTTTAAAGATAAATAATTGGCATTCTACAGAAATAACTTTAAGAGCCTAAAAATTAAATTTAAAACTGAAAAAATATTATCACTTTTATTGCTTATCTTACTTACATTTTTAATTTAACTACGCAGTTATATACAAGATAACCTCTTCAAAAACGGTATATTCTTATAACCTTTCAGTTTCATAAAAAAATGCTGAAATAAGTCAATTTTTATTTCAAGGAGAGTTGACATCTTTTGTTTGATCCTTCACCCTTATATTTATAATCACCTCTTAAAATTTTCAATTGAAATATGAAACAAGTTCTATATTACTGAATTGTTTTTATTATAGTATACTACACTTATTTGTATTATTAATCGTAGACTTTTCTAATACAAGACCTAAAGCAATTCATAAACATATTATAACGTACAACATCTTATAAAGCAAAGTGTTAGACGTTATTTTTACAATAGATAGTAGTGGCGGTTCTTGGTCTTAAAATTTGATGGTTCTGCATGTACAGATAACCGAAAAATTAAGTCTCTGAAAAGCAATTTTCAATACTATTACGTTAAAATATAATCAAACTAAACTCTCCAATATTTGATGGCAGCCCAAAACATTATATTTCCAAAATCGTTTAATGTAGGTGCATTTAAAGAGTCTATCACAGGAAAGTTCTATTTTTTGTAAAAAAATATTACCGTCTTATTGAAATTTATTTCGAATTGCATGACTAATATGAGATTTTTATCATTTTATAATTGGTAAATGATACTTTTTATTTATAAGGTTATATTGACCAAAATTAAATCATTCTCACGGCCAGTTTAAATAGTCCTTTATTGTAGATATTATTAAAGATGTAATTTTTAGACATATACTTAATAAAAACATTTTCTACAGATTCAGTATAAATATAAATTCTCTTGTAAAAATTTTTCGTACGAGAAAAGATTCGATCTGTTTAACAAATTTCATTCTACCTATATATCAACCTATGGGACCAATATGTATTGGCTACGTTAATTGTCGAAGACATGAAAATTATGATAAAACTTCTGAAATTCGAGGATAGAATACTGCAAACCATTGCATGGTTTCTGGTGGTGCCAAAGATATAATTCAAGTCTGTAAAAATACTTTGATGGACACCTTAGCTCCAGCTAATCACGGCTTTTCGGTTTAATAAATAAAACAATGGATGCACCATTTTCAGATAAAATACAACGTACATGCCCTCGTAAGTTTTCTGGTACTGATCGTTTACAAGTACGAATTCACATAAACTCTATTCCTCGTGATATTTCACACCGTACTAGATATAAAACTAGTAAAGAATTGAAAGTCCAGGCATGAGTAACGGGTTCCGTAAAATGTTCAGTGTTAAGTATCCTTATAGTTTAGTTGCATAGAGGTACCACCGAAGTACATTTCTAAATGAATTGTAAGGACACTTAACTTCTATAATAGCGCTTTCCACAAGGTGTAATTAACTATATTAGCGAAGTAAAGTTTTTAACGTTTTTGTTGGGGGGAGCCACCCAACCAAGATGATCCGCTGCTCAGGTTAGTTCCTAGTGGAGGATCGTGGATCCTAAGATTTGGGAATTAATGTACATGAGAAAAACGCAACGATTCAAATATCTCCGCTCGTTTAATCTAATGATAGTACTTTGTAAATACTTTGTAGCGACAGAATCTTAAAAAGTAGGTCAAACAAAAAAATTGCTAATGAATAATGGTAATAGAATATAATAATTAATATAATAAATCACACGGGTCTGATGGATACACGATAAGGGAGCACTACCTTTTAATATATAAAACAGTGGAAGGCAGAAACCACTAAATAATTAGAAGATTGCATATTACCCGGAATCGTAGTCCAAGCAAACCAAGACCTCGAGGATGTTAAACCTTTGAATACCGTATCATATGCAATTAGCATAAACAATTAAATGATAAAAGTTTTCTGAGTTAAATTTGTAAAAACTATTGAACTGTTTCTTAAATTTATAAATATTTGTGCATTTAAATGTACACGGTACTTGAAAGATAAGTTCTATCCTGGTAGCGCTTCGATGGCAGATAAGTTACTCCTTCTTCGTAGACTTGACGTAAGAAAAAAATAAGGAAGGACTCGCCAAACAATGTAGACAAACCACGGTTTCGGTTTAGATAAGCCAGGCCTTCCAAATACCATAGGATTTTCTGAGGCCCACAAAGAAAACTTATTTGCAGAATTTATCTGACCCTGGAGTTTTTCCCTTAAAAATTAATAAGGGATACAAATTTAATCACAATAAACTATTTATAAAAATTACTTAAATTGTTAAAAGGCAAAAAACAAACCTTTCCTCAAGAGAATTTGCCTTCATCTTATTTATTAATTCTAATCAATGTCCCCAGAAAGGCTGATAAAATAATCAAAAGGAATAAATTAAAAAAAGAAATTGTCAGTATGACTAGCAATATTCAATCCAAATTGTAGGAGCAACAGCC
Source organism: Phrixothrix hirtus (assembly GCA_024586415.1). Taxonomy (NCBI): domain Eukaryota; kingdom Metazoa; phylum Arthropoda; class Insecta; order Coleoptera; family Phengodidae; genus Phrixothrix; species Phrixothrix hirtus. The sequence continues at coordinate 11,839 of JAHWXV010926733.1, read as the reverse complement.
ACCTAAAGGACATAAATAAAATTGAACAAGAATATAAAGGAAACTGTAAAAATACTAATATTGAAAGTACGGTTCTGTGAGGGAAAGTCTCCCATTTAAAAATAAAAATGTTACAATACCCGGTTGCAACAAAAAAATTGAACATTTTTGAAGAAAGAACAAATACGTTAGTGAAATAAATCGGTTTAGTGAAAAGACAAAAAAACTTGAACACCAAAAAGAGCGAGCTGAGAAATCATATTAACCTAAATAACATAAGATGAGAATCTATTATTTCAAAACTAATCCTAAAAAGTGAAATATGAACGGTACCCTAAATGATAGCGAAAACTTGTTAAAACATAACAGAATATTGCTCCAAGTCAAAAAAATAAACAGTAGCAAGTGGTTCATACGCCAACCAAACGCCGAAGAAACGGGACCATCCGAAAAAGTCAAAATTAGAAAAAGTCACAATAGATAAGCCACAAATAGGGAATTCAACTCAACTACTACTATAAATTTTGAGCTGCTCAAAAAAGTAACACATCGCGAAGTAATTATAATTATCGCGACAAAAAAACAGACTAATACTTTCAAGGTAATTGGTAACCCTAAAGGATTCAATAAATTTAACATATAATGTTTCAGATATTAACAATTTTTTTGAAGAACAAAAGCTCGTTAATAAAAGGAACGAATTGACTACCGTAAATAGGGATAACAATAAGATATTCAGTCATGAAAATCGCCAGTTACATCCGTACAACAAAGATTAGTACCTAAAAATCAAAATTTCAAACAAATGTTACGCAAAATCGCGTTAACCTTGCATAGGGAAAAAGCTCAGAAAACTGCAGCGGTTGTCTAAACTGGTCAAAAAAATCGGTATATATAGCTTGCGAAAGTATGTATCAGGTGCCATAAAGGAAACAACCCTAAACAACCGTTTTTAACAAGAAAACTGCAAAAATCAAGGTATCCAAACCCGTTCACACAAAAGTTTGACGAAAACAAAGGCAAGAAGCGAAATTGAACCCAAAACCCTAAAAATCCTTAAATATTGGGGGTTCACCATAATTTTAATAACTAACCTACAAAAATTACCAGGAGTGACTTAAAAATCTAAAAATCACCAAGTTACAGTTCATCACAGGAAATTCTGCTACCAAACTCTAACAAAATGAAGAGGACAGCATACTGCAGTAGTTGAAAAATATTACGCAATATTTACAAAAATCCTAATACCTAAGTATCCCAAAGTCCAATCAAAAGTTAGTAAAACCTAAAAAGAAAAGAATATCTACAAACATTCAAACCAACCAAGATATGTACCCTTTTACAGTCTTTTACTGCACTTAAGCACGGGAGGTGACCTAATTCTAAAGCCATAGCCACGCGGCCTTGTGAACTGTCCAGCAGGCTTGTACTGCCCATATATCCACGAATAGGACGCCATATTCTAGGACGTGGCCTCAAACCATTTTTTTCTAGAGAGCGGATCATCATTCAGGCACATCGCTTCTAGACCCAAAGTAGGCTTTAAAATGTTTAATGTGCCAAAAGCCCGTGGGGCTACCCTTCATATAGACTAACTCATAGGCAACCTTGGAACGTTTGCGGCTAACTCGATTCAAAATGAACTTGGATACTAGCTTAGCTGAAAATCTAGCGCCGGCGTCAGACAGGATTTTATTCTTCCTCCAAACCTTGTCTGCTACATTGAAGGTGACATCACGCTTCCGTAAATTATAATGACGTTCGTTTTTCTGGTGAAAGGTATTGATCCGACGACGAATATCCTGAAATATCGAATGAAGAGCCGGTAGTTGTTCCAGGTATTGCTGGCACTCGGACGGGAGGATTTCACAACCTTTAGTGGAGTCGAACTTCCCATAAAATTTCCCTGACACAGGAACGTGGCGACCAAAATTAACAAGAGCAAAGGCGTAGCCGGTGACTTCATTGACAGCAATATTAATAGCCTGTCTAATTTTGTAGAGTTCGAGGTCCCAGTTGCTATGATCTTAGACATAGAAACGGATGGCCGTACCGACTGTACGGTTAACGGATTCCACGAAGTTGCATTGAGGTGAGTATTTAGGTATAAACAATATTTTTTGTACCTGATAGCAATTCATTAACTGTTTGAAGGTTGAACCTGCGAACTGTATTCCATTGTCACACAGTATCATCTGAGGTACCATAAAGAGAAGAAAAACATCATTTTCTGTGCATTTAACTATATTAGAGGCGGTAGCAGTACGAAAAGGGAGCAGCAGGACATATTTCGAGAACCTGTCGCTCACCACCAACAAATAGGTATATCCTCTTTTGGATCGCGGAAAAGGGGCCATGGGGTCTGCTTAAATAATCTGCCAAGCGTAGACAGCCTGTTTTTCCTTGCCCATAAAGCTCATGCGTGGTAGGTTGGTGACCTTCTGTTCCCCGCACACCTTACATTTCCTAATATATGCCAAAACATCTTGGCGGAGACCTGGCCAGAAATAGTAATCACGAATACGCGCTAAGGTCTTAAAAAACCTAAGTATGCGCAATTCTCGGGGTCATGATTCATCCTTATCACTTCCTCAATCTGTGATTGTGGAACCAACCCCTTCTAAGGTCCAAGATTAACGGGGAGAACGCGCCTAGAAGGAACATAGGGGAACACAAGCTGACTTTCAACTTTCCAGTTCGCATACCTACTGGAATCGGCCAAAATCTTTTCCCGAAAGGAAAGGTACCTGGTATGTTCACCAAGAGGGTTATCTCAACCATCAGGACCTCGTCTGAAGATTGAGCACAAGATGCCGCATCCGGCACAACATGACTAGCCCCTTTTCGGTGTAAGAGATTGGAATTATGTCGACGCAAGCGTACGCTCCAACGCGCAAGCTTCCCTGAAAGGTTTTTTAGATTGTTGAGCCACAGTAAGGAATAGTGATCAGTAATGGCGTTAAATTTGACCCCCTTTATAAGCGGACGGAATTTTTCAATGCAGAAGATTACTGCGAGGCACTCCCTCTCCGTGACTAAGTAGCTTTATTCGGCCGTATTCAATGCCTTGTTGGCATAGGCAATAACACTCTCACCTCCATCAATTTCTTGTGATAGGACCCCCACAACACCAGTGATCGAGGCGTCGCATTGAACGGTGAAGGGATAGTCAAAATTTGGTTTACAGAGAACTGGCGCTGTTACGAGAGCCTCCTTTATGGCCAGGAAAGCTGATTCCTCTTCTGGGTTCCATGTAATGTACTGATTTTTCTTCTTCTCTACAATTAAGCAATTAATAAGTGAAATTAAAGCGGAAAATCCCTTTATGAAGCGACGATACCACCTATAAACCTCTTCACTTATGTAAATACTTGAACCAGGTCTTAAAAATTCTCACTTGTCGAGGTTGATCATGAGATTTACATCTTCCAGAATATGTTTGACTCCTCGGAAGAGCTAAATGTGTTCCTTAAAGGTTGCACTAATTTTTATGATGTCATCCAAGTATGCAAAGACCCTTGGCTCGTACTTGGGCCCAAAAAACGCATCAACCAACAGCTGTTGAGTTTGTGCAGAGTTACATAGGCCAAAGGGAGTGACACAAAAGTGGAACAACCCTCTATATGGCACGCTGAAGGCGATCTTCTCTTTACTAGAATTATCCAGAGGAATCTGCCAAAAGGCATGTCTCAAATCCACGCTGGAGATGAGTTTTGCCCCACTAAGGCGATTGAGGATCCTGTCTACTCTAGGTAAAGGGTAACTATCGTGCTTAGTAACCTCGTTCAGTTTCCGGTCGTCAAAGCAAAAGCCGTAATCGTCATTACGCTTTTTGACTAGAAGCACGGGGCTATTCCAAGGGGTCTGAGATTCCTCCACAACTCCTAGCCTAATCATTTCATCAAGTTCCTTGTTCAGCTTTACCAGCATAAATTGTGACATCAATTTATGGTACTGTCGTTGTTTGACAGGCTTGGTATCGCCTGTTTGGGTGCACGTGGAGATCCTTGAAGTCCTACCTAAACGGTTCTCGCTGGAAATATCTTGAAAGGAATCAATTACTTAATCTACGGCCTGGCGTTCCGCTGACAAAAGTACTCCCAACTCACATGCCAGAACAATATCTCCAGACTCCAGACTAGGAGGTCCTAACCTGGCATGGCCAATTTCTAAAGGGCTACGAATCTGCAATAGGCCACTGGGTACATCGAGTTGCAAACGGAACTTCTTGATAAGGTCGTACCCGAATAGGAAGGCACTTGGTAAATTAGGCACCACTCGAGCATTAATAGCCTTGGTATCACCTTCCACTTGAAGGGCCATGTCGACAACGCCTTCAACAACGTGTCTGGAACCGTCAGCGATCGCGAGTACATCGCACCCTGAAAGGGTAGGAACCACCTATAATTTTTTGACAATAGGGAGCCTTTCTCCACCAACTAAGGAAGCATTAGCCCCGTGTCCAGAAGACCTATAATCTGGAAACCAAAAAGTTTTACCTTAAGATAAGGTCGGTTATCTATGTAACATACGGCCTGCCGTTCCTTATCCTTACCCTTACTGGTTCTACAGAATATGGAGATATTTTGCAACCATCTCTGCCAGTCACTGGGATCAAAATTAGGGGGGATGACGGGCTTTACTCCTTTGGAATTCACTTGATTAAGGGAGGAGCATGGCTTACCTTCCCCTCTGAACCGTTCCCCGAACACAATGAACATTGAGAGACCAATACTCCTTTCTTACTACATCGGTAACACAACTGGCTCTGCCTGGGAGCTAAACAACTACGAAAAGTGTGATTCATTCCATTACAATTCCAGCAATGAAGTGCATCGGGCCGATTATGTTCAATGAAAGCAGCCTCGACTGGCGGATCCGGTGAAGCGGATAGCTCGTTTTGCCGAGATCTCCTCTTAGTTGGCTTGGATCTTCCTTCACAGTTAACAACGCTGCAAACCTGCTTTCTGGGAGGAACACGGTTTTGGGAGGCTTGGGCTTCCTCTAGCTTTATACACGCTAAAACCAAATCGCCGACAAACTTAATAACGACTAAAGCTAAGTGCTGCAGGAATTCTGGCTGCAAGCCCTTTTTAATATACTTAATTTCTGTAGGCTCCGCAGGTGGTTCGGCGAGTCTCCTCCGCAGGTTCTCCAGAGTGGCAGCATACAAGAATGTAGGTTCTGAGGTACCCTGCCGTTTATCATGTATCTGTTCCCAAACTACATCATCGAAATCCGCAGGAAGAAAATCTTTTTTTAACCTGATAGTCAAGCCTTGCCAATCTTTCACCAAATCCTTAACCTGCCGATACCAATAGACTGAGCTACCTGAAAAAAGTTCTGCTGCCGCATTGAACAAGCTGCCGCCAGTTATCCCTCGTGCCATAGCTTTTTCTTCAATCTCCTCAAGGAAAGAGAATACTTTCGAAGGGGTGCCATCAAAATGAATGTTTGGTTTATGAACAGCCGCCGGTTTGGCAAAGCCTGATGAAGCAGATGTCACCTGTGGGATGGTACCAGTCGCTGGCACTGTCACGTTAAAAGGCTAATTAAGGGAGGTTTGAGATACCCTTTCGAACCGCTCGCCTTCTAAGTGTAAAACTGATGCGTAAGATTCATTTTTGAATTTTTCGACCGTAGCTAATTCTTTTCTAGTTTCGGAGAGTGAGGTTCGTTGAACACAAAGATTCAAATGGGCCAGCCTAGAGAAAGCCCGAATAAAAACCAAATCTGACACTGGACCTTGAAACTCAGAAACAAGTTCGCAAATCCAGAGTATGGAGGTTTTGATCTCCTCAATTTCAATTTGAAGATAATAATTAGGGTTGCATAAAGTTAATCTATCAGTATTAGCCTATATTTCTTTGTTAAGCAACCACTGAAGGATTTTTCTCTTACCGTTGGCGTTACGGTCAGAAACAACCTTACGGATGCGCAGCTCGTAATTTAATTCAGGTAGTACCACGTAACGTGCCTTAATAGAAGGATCCATTAAAATCTAAGATAGTAAGAGCTATCTGAATCGAGCCCCACGCTGGTAGCGCTATTGTAACGTTTTTTGTTGTTGGGGAGGGAACCACTCATCCAAGATGATCCGCTGCTCAGATTATTTCCTATTGCAGGGTCTTGAATCCTAAGATTTAGGAATTAATATACATGAGAAAAACGCAACAGTTCAGATATCTCAGTTCGTTTAATCTAATGATATGGCGTTGTAAACACTTTATAGCGACAGAATCTTAAAAACTAGGTCAAACAAGAAAAATTGCTGACGAATAATAGTAATAGAATATCATAATGAATATAATAAATAACGCGTATCTGTTAGATACACGATAAGGGCGCCACTACCTTTTGCTATGTAAAACAGCGGAAGGCACAAACCACTAAATAAAGATTGCATATTACCCGGAATCGTGGTCCAGACAAACCAAGGCCTCAAGGATGTTAAACCTTTGAATACCATAGCATATGCGATTAACATAAACAATTGAATGTAAAAGTTTTCTGAATTAAATTTGTAAAAACTATTGAACTGTATCTTAAATTTATGAATATTTGTGCAATTAAATATACGATCTTTGGAAGATAAGTTCAGTCCTAGTAGCGCTTCGATGGCAGATAAGTTATTCCTACTTCGTAGACTTGACTTAAGAAAAAATAAGGAAGGACTCGCCAATCAATGTAGATAAACAACGGTTTCGGTTTAGATAAGCCAGGCCTTCCAAATACCACAGAAATTTCTAGGGCCCGCAAAGAAAACTTATTTGCAGAATTTATCTGGCCCTGGAGTTTTTCCCTTAATAATTAATAAGGGATCCAAATTTAATCACAATAAAGTATTTATAAAAATTATTTAAATTGTTAAAAGGCAGAAAACAAACCTTTCCTCGAGAGAATTTGCCTTCTTTTCATTTATTAATTCTAATCAATGTCCACAGAAAGGCTGATAAGATAAGCAAAAGGAATAAATTTAACAAAAATAAATTATCAGTATGACTAGGAACATTGAATTCAAAATGTAGGAGCAACTGCCGCCTAAAGGACATAAATCAAATTGAACAAGAATATAAAAGAAATCGTAAAAAATAGTAATATTGAAACTACGGTTCTATGAGGGAAAGTCTCCCATTGAAAAATAGAAATATTACAAATTATATAGATGCATAGAAACAAAACTAAATAAAACAGCTGGCGATTCTAACTGCATTTTTATTTATTTGAGCTTTTTCTAATTCAAATAACAATTTTTTAGGAATAAACAATACACATTGTACGTAAATAAAAATAAAAAGGTGTCGGCACCCTTTATGCTCTACCAAATATCCTTTAGCAATTAGGTATATACTACAAATCACTTTATGAAATTTAGTTGTTTCCCAAAATAGTAAATAATGCACAGCCTAAAAGGAATGCTAATCCTCTTTGCATTGTACAAATTTTAACCCTTCGCAGATCAAGCGGACAATTGTTATGTTTGGAATTAAAAGTATCCAAGTAGGCAACTTTAAATACTTCGTAAAGTAATTTAATTTTAGTGAAGCGCCCCCTTAAACGACTCGTGCGTCGATAAATAAGAAATTCTTGCAACCATTTGCTTTCAGTGGCGTATCCACTGTTTAGCGAATTAATTAAATTTAAAACAAAAACTAAATTAATCGATGCTTAAACTTACTAAATAACTGAAGAAAATATAGGATGTCAAAAAAAATAAAATAAATAAACGGATCGTTCCATAAGAACGTGGCAAAACATTCAGCTTTATATAATTTTTTCTACAATCGCTATAAACAGTAGGCTTTTACGCTTTCCAATGTCAACGCAAAATTGACGTTTTCTGAAGAGCATCACTTTTCCGCTCTAAAACGGCAAAGTAACTTTATCGCTCATTAAAACCGTGACTAAATGATATTTAAAATTATAATCTAGGCATACGACAATATAACTTCTACGCTTCCATGATAACAAATGAACAACTCGCTTATTGTTATTTTATACTAATTAAATATTGTTAAATAAAGTTAAATATTTAGAATTTGGTAACAATAACGTGACTGTAGGAAAAAGCGCAAAGTGACATTGTCACGCTTGACAGCTTGACGTGCTACGCTGCTCGTCGTGTACCAATTTGCCGTCTCGAGCGACAATTTGGCACTTTGCGCTCTTAATATACAAAATCTATTATTGATTAAAATGCGAAAAACAATACAAATACATTTAATAAGTTCTTCAGCATAACATAATATCATAACAGTACTTGTAAATTTGTTAAGATTATTAAGATACATAACAATCCAAACTACGTGCTGATTAAAGATGAAAATAATCGTATTAAAAGAATTAACACTATTGATATAAGAAAATCGCTATTAAGCCCCAAATTTAGAAATTGTATAGATAATAAAAATAAAAGTGTTATTAATACTAAAGGTGCCATTGTTAGGCAAAACAATCACACGATTCTTGCAAACAATAATAACCAAAATACTTAAAATGATGTAATTTAGTTTTAATTATGTTATTTTTGATTGCGGTCAGGAGATCCAGCTGGTATAGAAGTGATTGAAAGAAGGCAAACTATGTGACAAGTTTTAGATTCATGTTCTGTTATAAAATTATTAAATAAAACATTAGAATCGCAAATATGAGTATAAAATAGTTACAACGGAAAATTAACTGACACTGACGATTAATGTTTTAGGTTTTGTTGTTCATTCTTATTTTATCGTCTATTTCTTATGAGACACTGTATATAATATAATACATACAGTTTCCCAAATTACATTTAATACAAAGCAACTAAATAAAGAGTACTCTATTGGAGTATGTTCTATGTTCTAGGCGCCTATCACAGACTTGACTTAAACTGGCATTCTTAAAAGAACTATTTTTTCATAAATGTTATTAAGAGTATTATTACATTCATAAACTTTCTTAATCCGTTTGATATCACTTGAACATTCATAGAATACTCAATTAAATAACGTGTTTTCTGTATTCCTTCAGAACTAATTCGATAGGGCAAGTTAGACATGCATTTCGACGTGAGTTTAATAACCATAATTGGCGTCGTGCTCTAACTAGTAAAACTATTCTAATATAGATTCATCATTGTCGTGGGATTGGTTCTATACAGAATTCACAGAAAACTAGACGTCGAAGAACATTTCGCACACCTATAAACGTTGAACGGATGAGAATTGCAGTCAAAAGAAGTTCTAAGAGCTGCTTCAATTGACAAACCTTTGCTCATGGAATATCAAAAGATAGCCACCATTGAATTCTTCAAAGGGGCCTAAAATTTCACCCATATAAATATCCGTTAGCACAACATCTCAGTAAGCATAACAAAGAAGCAAGATTAACCTTCTGTTTAGATTATTTAAATTACATAAAAATTCTGTTCATAATTTAATAATGAGCGATGAGGCTAATTTTTCCTCAAACGGTATCATAAACAAACAGAACTTCAGATACTAGTGTGACCAAAACCCTCGAGAAATCTATCCAAAAACCTGCATGAACCAAAAGTTGTTATTTGGTGCGAAGTGGGATCCCAGGGACTATTGGTCCAGATTTTTTGGGAACGGAAATGACCATTCCGTTACAGTGACATCCGAATTAAATATACGAGGATTTTTAACAACGCTTTGCTATTCCAGCAGGATGGAGCAACGGCTGATACCGCTAGGAATTTAATGCGGGTTTCACAAGAAATCTTCAATAGGCAACTTATTTCCGATTTTGAATTTATCTTGGCCTTCAAGATCCCCCGATTAAAAGAGTCCAGATTTTCTTCTCTGGCGATATTTGAAGGCCAAAGCTTTTCCAGACGCCCAAGGACAATCAAAAAGCTTAAAATTGGAATCCGAGAGCAAATTTAACAAACAGCTTAAGATTTGCTTCGTCGCGTCATGAACCACTTTGTATCTAATATTGAGAAATGTATTTAAGTTCAAGGAGGTTATCTAAAAGACGTGTTTTTTAAAATTTAAAAATAATTTAGCTGAGTCTATGCTACCACATTAAATCTCAAAGAACTAGGTATAGTTTGATATGATAAAGTGTTTGTTTCGTTAAGTTATAAAAATGTTATTATGTGAAGATCTTAAATATTCCATTGAGTATTAAATATTAAGAAACTTCAAATATAAATATTTTATTAGCAATTCTTCCTAAATAGATAATTGTATTATAGCGTAATTATAAAACTTCAAAATTAAAATTTACATATTTTTGTTGGGTATTATCGAAACTTAGTATATTTTAATATATTCAGAAATACAAAAGCCATTTATGCAAATCTTTTAACAAATAACTAAATCGATAGAATTTAATATTCGTTTTATTGACTGAAATTAGGATGAGTCGAACTATGTTTAAATTTTGTTCAATGCCCTTTTGATTTAAAAAATAAATGTCTCGAAATTGCTTTGAATATAGCCGTCCTAAAATTTCAGAGAACCAGTCGCATTTGTTGTGCTGACAAATGTAGCTATTAAATCTCTCCAAATTTCCTCGTATATTTCACAGAACTATATAATATTTTCACGTTCTGAATTTGTATTGTAGTATTAAAATGCTCATTCTTCGAACGGATTCTATAGACAGGCGTAGAAAGAATCTCTAGTACCTGAACTTTTTTCTGCTTTCAAGTTCCTTAAAACGAATTTTAATTTGTCTTTTTATGACAACTTAATATTTTTCCTATTTTAGATATTTAGATTGAATGTTAAAGAAATAAAATCTGGAATCCGATTGAAAAAGGTAGCGTGTCCAAATGTCATGTAGTGAGTAATATCCGAAAGATTCTAAAAGCTGGCTGATTGAGATCGGTGACGGATTATCAATTATATAAAGAACGAACTAACAGTGTTTCTAGTTTTACGTATCCATATTTCCAGGTTTTCAGAAAAAGGTATAGAGAGCTGTAAATATCTGTTAAACTGTAATCTAAAAGTGATTATGTCGGCTTTATTGATAATTCTTACATACGAGCGCGACTTCCGGTATGACCAGAAAATAATTGAATTTAATTGTTTTTTCTAGTGACACCCTGTATTTTTTTAAAACCTTTGCCATGTTCATATTAAGCAATATTCTATAATTCATCCTTTAAGGCGTTTTTACTCAAACATTTAAGTTATATAGTTTGTTTCATTTTATAAAAAGTTGAAATTAAATAAATATTCAAAATGACACCCTTTACAGATGTCAAATAGTATTCCGTGATATTTCAGGAGAAATCTTTCTTACAAGCTCTACCATTCTCCATTTCATATCATTCAAATTTCTGGCCTTTTGCGATACATTTAATTTTTTAATCCCATAAAAATAATTCAATGGGAATACAGCCAGAGATCGGGTTAGCCATCAAATGGCACCTCCTCTCCCAATCGATCTTCTGAACATTTTCAATCTAAGAGCTCTCTTACATTTGTAATGTTGTTCAGCTTATGAAATCTGCGTTAGAATATTTTTAGAATCAACAAATAATTTTATTATGGCTAAAATAATTTATGATTCCAGTAAAAATTAAACTGACAATTCCAAATACAAACATCCAATGAGAATTACTCTTTACCAAAATCTGTTATTCTGACTATTCACATTTTCACTTAAACAAAAAGTAACTTTGTCGAGGAAAACAATTTTTGGATGGAAAATGCATTAACTACCAATCCATCTGAAACGGTTTCACAATACTCTTACCTTTATAACACTCAGTTACTTTCTAATTCAAAATTTGTTTTATATTATTGTAACGAAACTAGGTAATTGTTTTTATAATGTTTATTTATATTCACTTAATTCTACAATTATTTATAAGTAACTATGTACACTAATTTATTTTAAA
>JAHWXV010926716.1:0-11483 GCA_024586415.1 Phrixothrix hirtus | reverse complement strand
TGATTCCAATCGACTTATTTTGATCCCCAGAATACGTGGTAGCTCTATGTCCCAACAGTTTTGAGACACCTGGTATATATATATATATATATATATATATTTGCAGAGAGTATGAATTTGTCATATTAAAGATATGTTTGATGGATGTCGGCAACCTTCAACAGAAGACCCATCAAGGATCCGGTGTAAACGTAGTTCTTAATAGCTGTCACCTGGAAGACCGAACAAGATTTTAAAAATCCTCCCGTTCATTTGAAATTACAAATATTTGACAACTAATATAAAGGCAATTGGACCTACTTTAAATATTTGCCAATTAAACGTAGAGGGGCTTAGTAAAGACAAGCTGAGTATCTTGGAAGATTATGTACTGATAATAAAGTGGATCTGCTAATGCTTCAAGAAACTCATATATCGAGTGAAGAAGTATTATTTTAAAAATGCCCAATTACGAGATTCACTGTGGTTTCCTAGTAGAAAATATTATAGCTACTTTCACTTGTGCTTTCATTTTATTTTTACGGCCATTAATACTCGTATTATCATCGTAAATTAGAATTGGCGTATTATGTTTTGTTTAATATTTTTACACAGTTGCATTTAATACTGTCTGCAGTAAAAATTAGGTCACAAACTTATTAAATAATACGTGGGACTTTCCATTTAGAATAATAGAATTGTTGCACTTCAGATTGCATTAAAAGTGATAGTGTACTATAGTTAATAACAACAAAATAATCAAAGCTTCAGAATAAAATTAAACAAGTTAAATGTAACACCTAAAAATAGAAATCAATTAAAACACTATTATTAGTGTAAACCGTTTTATTATAATTCTATTTAAACAATTTTAAACAATACATAACAATATTATAAAAAGTTGTCTTTAATTAAATTCAATCCGGTTAAGTTTATCGTCACATTATTTAAATAATCCAGCAATTTACCAGTATACCTTGCACTTGATTTTTCTTTTAAGTTATTCGCCCTTGAGAAGCTTGGGCGACCGACCACACCTAATTTTTTTCTTACAATTCTTAACTAAATGCGCAACAATTAAGAAAAACTGGATGATTATATGTATTTAAGCAAATGATAATTACTAGTGTCTATGCAGATAATTGAAATTTTAAAATAAGGTTTGGTTAATAATATTTTGTGACAACACACTGGAGTACCAATTTTAACATTTTCATACATATACATATGTAATTAAAAGCAATTTTAGTAATTTTGTTTCTTTTTGTCAAAGTAAATATTGAAATCGGAAAAAAGTGAAAAGTCGAACCATATTTCATTCTAAATTCAATTTGCTGTTAATCATAGTAGAATGTTAAACAATTAATTAAGTGTTAATTATATACTTAATAAACAGTAATAAACACAAGATAAATGTCATTTTAACGAATTTAAAATAAACTGGTCTTTGATATCAGGGTCAGATTAATCACCTTCCGTTAAATTTCTTCTGATGTTAATTTATGTAGTAACCAGGGTTATACAGAGTATTCAGGTGTTAAACGAACTCTTAGGGAACACACTGTAAAATATTTTAATCGAACTTGAAAAAAGTTTTACAAATTTTCGCGTAAAAATGGATTACAAATCCCCTGTAATGACCTACATACAACTGTGCGTTTTATTTACCCCACAGAAACTTTGCTTGCTTATCTTCTATCATATTACTGTATTTCAAAGGGTTTGCTTTACTATGAATAGTTGAAATCAGATTGTGTGAAAGTGTTCTTCTGGTAATAATTTGAAAACATTATTATTATGTATGTAGTACTATTTGCCTATTGTGCTATAAATTCATTGAATAATTAGTTATTAGATTGTTGTTTTTATTTTTGATTTTCTCTTAATAATAGTGATGAGTAAATTTTGTTAATTTAAGAAGAAATCCATAGAAATTGTCAGTTTATAAATATTCAAAATGCGAATAGCAGTTCAGTAACATTAGAATTAAAAATCTTGAAAGTTTGATAAAATTAGTAACAGGCAAAAATTTACAAATAGCTTGGTATTAGGGTTGGGAATAATATGCAAAATTCCCCATTGATCCTAGTGTTACTAGGCCAATTAAGTAGGGCCAAAATTTGCGAAGACGGTAGACTTTTCGTCAAAAAATGTTCAGTGGTAACTTGTAGCTGAGACAATTTAACTGAAAAATGGTCTAATAGTCGTTTTTAAAAGGAGTAACCGTTTATGAGATACAAGGACTTATTAACGACCACACAATCTTTCACAGTACGTATATGCCTATATATGTACTACATGTATAAATAGGAATTATCGTGAAATTTGAACTTTGCATCTATTATGGAAGAAATCTAATTTCTGGTCTTGAAAAACAGCTACTGTTTATTTTTTATTAGGATGACAATAACCTTCTTGAACCTTTTTGAAATAACGAAATGGTAATCGCCAAACGATCGTCACTTCTAAACGAATATCGTGGTGTGCGGACGTGTTCGTTAGTTGATAAAATTTCTATATTTTAAGTGATAATATAAGAATGGAAGATTATTGTTTCATTTGCAATAAATCATTTGCAGATGGAGACATTTGGCTATTAAACGTGGAATAAAAACAATAAATGAATAAGCGTTGAAGGAGGTGATGGAAATACTAATTATCGTTGCGACTAAGAGACAGAGAGATTCTGAGCACATAAATACTTTCTAAGTCCACCTCGAGTTAGAATACGAGGAACTGGATCGTTCTCTTTTAAAAACTTATGTTTTTTGTGGTGAAGAATTTTTGAAGAGAGTAAGAACAAAGAATTTGAAGTTCGTCGCGCGATACGTAACATTGAATTCTCTGAGCAGCATAGCGATGACCTTGTAAAGTCTGTCACTAATCGCTTAATGTCTACAGAAGATTGAACTGTTGTTAGAACCAAATATCATCTAAATTGCTGAATTTATTTCATAAGATCCCCGACAGAGAATAAAGCAGGCTGCCCTGAAAACGAAGGTAGTCTGGTGGTATTGAAGACAATGAAGACTGTCACTTAACTCTAAATGAGTTGAAATTGGTTTGCAAACATTGTCCTCTGAATCAAAATACAATTAAAATGGAATTAAAGGAAAATCATGGAACACGCGTTATAATTACTGAACAAAGAGAAAGTTCTACTATTATTTGTTTCAATGGCAGACAACATGAGATATTGAGCAAGTTCTGGTAACAGAAAACAAAATGAATCCGAAAAACTCTTACAGAGCACTAAATAAACTTAACTCCATTGATACTATGAGATATTCAATCATTATTCAATTGACATGACTCTATAAACCTGTTCAATTAATTCCTCTTCTTCCAACATCTGCCACTGTTCATCATCGCTTCTATCGAATGTTTTATCATGTTCAAACATAGATTGTACATAACAGAATTAAGCCAAGACTGGAGATGGATATTGAACCAATAACAACTCTGCACCAGCCTGCCCATGATATACTACTGAGTACGATTTTTTGCAATTGCAGCGTGTTTAATACGGCTACAGCACATATTAATGAAGAAATGCTCAACAATAACGTAGATTCATCATCTTTACTAGAGCGATGTTTAGAGATCGTAGAGTCCAATTCAGAAAATAAGAATGAGGCTATTACTGTATCCAGCTCATTTTAAATTTAATAAACCGTGCATTACGCCTATTGGGATTACCACGAATTTAATAAACGCATTTGGTGTTCGACCTTTAACGTGATGCGAAAGAGAATACATATAGCTAGTAGTGTAACACTCGCGATCCTTTGGCGTGCGATATCTCATAAGCAGTTATTCCTACGAAAAACGGTTTTCTGACCATTATTGCACTAAACTTTCTTAAGTAAAAAACTAATATTGACCATTCTTTGTCGAAAAGTCCACTGTTTTCGTAATATTGGCAAAAAACCGTTTTTCGCGACTTTTGATTGATGAAAAACCTTTGCATATTTCTTAGAATCCTAATGCCAAGCTGTATTTAAATTTTTAGGCTGTAACTAATTTTTTCAATGTTGGATCTCTAATATTCCTGGACTATAGATATTTCAATTAATTATAAAAGAAAAATGTATAATGTAATTTTACCTTGAGTAAACACTGTTTTATGTTATAGCTATGAAATTAATAAATACGCCAGTTTTCTTTCTAGTATTTGTATGAAGGCATCTTCTACCTTTACTATAATCTGTTGTCTTCGCGACCGCGTTCTATAATGTTAGGGTCAGCAGCTCCCTAATCCCGCAGTCTTTACACTGCACTTAAAATGTTTTCCGCGGAGATTGTCAGCATTTTGGGAAGTGCTCTCGATATAAACCTCGAGTAATTGCGGATGTTCAAACCTATTTTGCTGTACATTATAATCATATTTACCTAGCATAATAGAAACGCATGCAAGTTTTAATGAAGAATTGCGTACTGATGTGTACCTATTTATAGTGGTGAATCCACAACATAGTAGACCAAGTTGAGAAGTAGGGATGAGCTGAAAACGCCAATTGCAAATATTCCAAAAACCATTCCATTTAGTCACATGGTTAGTGTGCCAGATAACAGAATCGGCACCAGTCTCAGCTGAGGTATTGATGATTATATGCGGTAATCTGTGATCTGGAAAGAGTGTAATTATCGCACTCGTGGACTCACGAAGTAAAGTAATCCGTTTCATATTCGAGAATCTTTATTTTCGTCTAATTTTACATAATATATACACTCATGGGTTGTGACGAAATCGTGATGCTTTATGTAGACTTTTAACTTGTAGAATTCGTGAGTTGCATTCTTGCGTATTTTGTGCGCGTTAAGTTATTGACCTGTTGGTTCCTATTGATCGTTATTTATACAGTTACATATCTTCTCTATTAAATACAGTTCTATACTTAGGTTAATTCCTACTTCTGGCTGGTATCTTACTCCAGTTGCCTAAATTATGTATATCTTAGGTTGCATCATTCGGCTGGGTTTTAAACTGCGTGGAATATCATGATTTACACTTGCAACATATGCTTGTCCCCCTTTAAATTGTGTCTCTGCATAAATCGACACATTGCATTATCTGTGCATTTACATTATTTCGCTTGCGTTGACCTTTTAGTTGCAGATTAGGTTTCTTTAAATATTTCATTGAATTAATATAATTTATGTCGCTAGGTTTCTTAACTCTAAATAACCCGTTTAGGGTGTGATCTAAACAATCAGTAGTTTTTGTCGTGCATTCAAAGATGTATCTGTTGTTAAAGTACTGTTCCCTATATCCGGAACACCATGTATAGTACAATGGTATACAAGATGATTAACCGCCCTCTGAGGCTTATTTATTAAACTTAGGCATATTTGTCATTTCTATTTAGTATTTATGTTTTTACCATTATTTTGTTAAGTCGTAGTAAATCATTAGAAACGGTTAGGTTCAAAATGCACGCAGTGCGAAATCTAACGTTGATGAAATCAGACGCTTCTTACATGCATATTAAACTAAACATGTCACCCGATATGTTTCAATCAATTTGCATATAATAATTTGTTGCAGCACTAGCGTATGTGCTGCGCGGCGAGCAAACTAGTAAACCTTAATTAAAAAAAGTCTGAAACTAATCAAAAACGTTATCTATAAATAAAAATCAAAAGCATTTACCAACTGATTAACTAACTGACAACGCTAATTCTGTAAATTCACAATACACCACAATCGTTCTTCATATGGTAAATAGGAAAAGTAAGCAAATATTGTTATTATTTCTCATTTTTATTTCAATATTCCACTACAAGTTGTACTTAACACATACAAAACGTTGTTTGTTATGTATAGGAGTTATGCATTATATTACTTTCCGTAAACCATTCACTTTGTTCTGCTATACGTAACGTAATCAGCTGTTTAGATATTATTGCTGTAAAAATTCGAAAATACTATTTTTAAACTATATACTTCCTTTAAATTTAAAATTAATTAATTAATTATAAAAATAAGAATTTCTAGTGAACTCTTATCTTAGGCAAATTATGTAATTATTATAAACATTGAATGGAATTTTAACATTCAACCTTTCTTACGCACTAAATTTTGTAGTGTATGTAATGAAGTTGTGTGTACCTTTTGAATCTTGCTAAAAACAAGTTCATATTATTGTAATTTTTTAAGCTGTGAAAAATATTTGTCGATGTTGTTTTTCCTCAGTCTTCTTTTACGATTAGACGGAAATATAAGATTTATTCTAATACACTAATTCCTGTCCTGTATAATGAATTATAGTGATAACTTTGAAATTTTAAGTAAATTTAATTTTTCTTTTTTTACATAATCTTTAACAAATTAGACTACCTCTCCTTCTTTAAGTTTAAGAATAAAACGAAGATAGACGTAGAATTTAAAACCAAAGGAAGCTGTCTAAATGCAAGAGCCTAGTAATGTTTTAAAAATGAAGATGAAATAAGCATTAGATCAAAACTAAAGCCATAATAAAAGTTTAAATAACTAATAAAAGTAAAGAAAAAAAACATAAACTGGCAAAAGCCGTAAGTTTAAAATACACTATTAGAGTTCTCGTATATAAATTAAGGCCAACGTATAAAACATACAATGAAAATAAAAACACCCCAAATACAAAAGATTAAGTAAAATTAATCGAAGTCAATTACTTAATTTAAGGTAGCATGGATCTTTATTCGGTACATCAGAGAAGAATCTGTAACCAGTTTCACTTTATTGAGGATCTTCAGACAGACGTATTTCTCCCATGTACAAACAAACACCTTGCGAAGTTAAAGGTCGAAACTGTACAACAAATTTCTAAAGAAATAGTTGCATGCCTCAGAAACAAATCTCAAAAAACTATTAAATTACAATTAATATTTTTACAATTTGTTAAAAAGCCATTTTATCATTTATTTATCATACACTTTTTTATATTTACATAGGCAATACACCTATGTAAAATAGACATATATCCTATTACCAATATTCAATTTTATTAACTTCTTGATAGTTGAATACCAATTCCGTTCTTGTTGCAACAGACTGGTCATGGAGGAACCATTGTAAGGCCTCCACCATCGCCAGATTTAACACCTGTGGCATATTTCTTTGAGGTTTTGCTAAAACTCTGGTGCATAGCGAATTTAAAACTATAGTACTAAAAAGAAAGAGCGAATTCGCGCCGCATTCAAAGCCGTCGCAACTACTATGGGAAAAATGTTGAAGCTAATTTTATCAGGCGATTTCGAGCATGTGTGCGAGAGGATGGTAGAATATTTGAACAATTATTGTGAAAATAATAAATTTTTTGACACAGTTTGTTTACTTACTATTGCCTAAACAAAATTAAAGTATTAACAAAGAAATCTTCTAAAACTTGTTTCCTTGTGTTTTGTTTGTGGCTGAGACATCGGGATGTGGAAATTTTCTCTACCTTTTTGTCTTCAACGTATATGGTGATCTACTAAAATTTTGTTGAATCTAAAGGAGTTCCACTGCCAGTAGGGATTTTTAATGTGCTAAACTTCGCATTTGGCAAGGTACTTACAATTTTGCTTCCTTATCTGAAAATAAGACATGTTTTAAATATTTTTTCCACTTAAAAAATTATCAACGTCACACGTGTTAAAGCCCCGTTCTTTGAGCATAGAGATAAACATACTAACCACACACCAAATCAAGATGCGTTAAACTTTTTAGAATTGTAAAGCTTCTTGCAGTTAATTCGAAAACCATTTATTTTTCGATAGACAAGAATGTTATCCATTCTAATAAAAAATTTGGATTTTATGTCAAAGTTTTTGAAAGCAAACATTGCATAAGTTCTCCGTATAACATAGGGGCAAATTTCGCTCGACTTCTAGCTATCCCGTATGTTATTAGTCCGTTAATAATTGTTACTAAAATATTGTTGCGGATAAGAGATATTTATGTCAACATTTAACACATGTTATTATTCCGTTAATAATTGTTACTAAAATATTGTTGCGGATAAGAGATATTTATGTCAACATTTAACACATAATTAATCTAAATTATGACTAGTAATTCAAAAATAATATATTATATAAGATGTTCTATTTGAAAAACCAAAACTGAAATGCTGTTCCGGGAAAATACAACACCCTGTAAAAGTGAAAGTAATTGTATCTTATAGAATTCATTAATAGGGGTAACTTTTACAGAAGACCCTTTTTTCAAAATCAATAATAGAATATATATCGAACTTTATCGTTTTGTTCATACACCCTTTATGTATATTTCATTATTTCAAACTTAATAACCACATTTGTATAGTAAACTCTGCCGTTATTTGACGCCAAACAGGTACTCTTAAATGTATTAATTACGTTCTTGTATTAGTATCTTAGGTAAATTTTATTTTTGTATGTTGAATATTTTGATAATGAAAAAGGACATTTAAACTAGGCGTTTTGGCTTTGTAGAATACTCCGTTAAAGTACTCAGTCAGAACGTTAATATTCTGATTGGAGAGTTAACACCTGAGCTGGTGTTTATTTGTAAAAATTAAAAGCTTGATTTGAGTGTTAAACATAAACTGCACTATCGTTTTATGAAGAGTTGAACCGAAACTTGTTTATTTCAGTCGACTACCCGTAAAAGAAAGCGCCCTTCTGGCGCTATACTGAAGCGTAATTCATATTAATAATATCAAATAGCCCTTGTCGGCGTTGACTTTTTTGAAGAATTGAAGCAACTCTGTCGCAAAATAGTAAAGCAATATTAAAGAGAAATTAAATAATTTAAATGTAATAAGAAAAAATGGAAATCTGAAATTACTCAGATAATTATAATAAAAGAGTAGTTTTCTAGGTATTCAGGGTATAAATGAACAAAACTCGTATTCGTAAGATGACTCTATTGTTCGAGCACTACAAAACGGAGCATAAAGTAAAACGTACTTTCTGCAGCTTGGTTTCCAATTTGAAAATACGAGGCGTGTCCGGAAACTGCGATTACAATTCCCGTAGGCGGGGCCGTAATATTTTTGTGCGTGAGTTGGCAACACTGGCTTGAACTGTCAGTCTCCTGCTTCTCCTGCGCGGCAGGCTACGGTAATTATGTATCACAGTAGATGTGAGATTCGCGTCGTAATGAATTCATTGCGAAGGGGTCGAAGATACACAAATTATGCATGCGCTGGGTGGTCCAAATGCTAACCGAACGGATAGGCTTCGCACTCGACTTCCTCATGTGCCACAATGCGAAGATGATGTGTTTTTAGACCATATTGTGAAGCTTATGAGATCTGGGTTTGTCACCATACCCCTAAATCGATGAAGACACCAAGAACACACTGACAATGTGGTTCCAGGACCAGGCAGGGGAATTATATTACTCTGGGATACAGAAGCACGTACAACGCCTTAACAAGTGTTTGGAAAATGACGGTAATGCATCGAAAAGTAACCACTGTATCACTCGATTAATTATAGTAATCTACAGTTGTAATAAAACTTTTCTCACTGAATACTGGTCGTTGTAACCTTAATTTCTTGACACGCCTCGTATTTAATAAAGATTTTGCTAAAAAATATAAGTTATAATAGATATAAATTTCTAAGCGGACATGTGTGCTAAACTGTGATGTGTACGTGATATTTTTATAATCAAATTTGCATTCAAACTAATTTTGACTTCATTATACTGTCATTACATAGAAATGAGGAAACGTTAGTAAATAAAAATTAAAGGCCATTTTTGAGACGATACACTAATATGAAGTATTTTCCTCTGACCTGCTATTTTAATTTTCGAAGGCAAACGTTGCGACTGCATAGTTTTGATTAGCAATATTATCAGTGATGTAGGGTAGGGACTGGCTATTTAAGATTTTACTTTTTATTTTGCAGTGGAAGTTTATACTTCATGTACCTTCACCGAGCTCCATAATTCCGCGATTGTGTTTAAAACAAATTTTTGAATAATAATAAAATAATTATGTTACGTGAAACCTTTGAGTAAAAGCAATCAAAAGAATACTTTATCTAGAAGTGAAAGAATAGTTTATCCTACCCCATTCTAATAATAATTAAAAAAATTTAAGGTTAATGTACAAGATAACTTAACTGTACATCTTCCATGCTTGAATCTCTAAACATCACACTTCCATTATTAATAGTAGTTAAAAGAGCAAATTGAAACAAATATTACATATCCATTGTTTTAATATACACTTCATCGGTAACACACGTTAAACATTTCATTAACAAAATAATAAATATTACGGTTGAAAGTAAATTGTTCTGTGTGACCATTTTTATATTAACTTATAGCGCCAACTCACATAAATATAACCAAAAATCGCTAGTCAATTTTGGCGCTATCCAAAAGAAATCAAGATTTTAGTTGCAAAAAAAAGATTTTGTGTTTATTTTTGAAATTTATTAATATGATAATTCATTTTTTATAACTGCAAACGAATTTAATAATTACATAATGTGTTGAAAAATGATAATAAAGATCTAGTTTAATAATTAGTTGTCACGACTCACGACTTAGAGCTGTCGATAGTAAACCTATATGATGTTTCGATGTTTTACTTGATCAATACGTTTTAATATTATAAACCGTACGATATTAGAGAAGTAGGTGACTAAACACTGTAGTATTTGAGGCGCGGTCTAAGGCAAAATAAAGAAACTTAATACTAGCGAAGCTTCTGTATGAATGCTTGCATCTCTAAGCATTTGTTGACAATATTAGTAACGCGAGGTTTACAAAAAAAGGGTAAAAAGCTATCTCTAAGTCCTAGAATAAGTCCGTCGATTCAGAACGGTTGCAGTATGTTGATAATGAACCAAAGTGGAGTATGGCATAATAAAATCTCATTGTACGGATTTTTATTTTCAATTTTTTTAAAATATTGTTCTTATTAAATAATCTATACGCAAACTAAACTTTTAATAATTAAAAACAACAATAATCAAAATACAGAGATTTAACATTTTAAACAGCTAAGCATAATATGTTTATACCAGATTCAATATTAATCAGAGGGTGTTTATGACAAATAATGGCAGAGCCATCTATTACTTATATTAGGAGGTATTTTAATATAAATAATATAAAGAAGAAGATTCCTCCTAAAAATGGCACGAATGTTAAAATTTAATTAGGCACAAGTGAAAAGCCATCAAACTGTAAAATGGACAATTTTAAGGCTTCTCGCCGAAAGATCTGCCACGGATTCTAGCTAAGTAGCTATGCGGTAGAGTAGGGGGGATATGGTGTAATCGGTGTAGGTATAAAGTTGTCAAGCATAACACTTCAGTGTCGGCTTAAGGTAAAAGTAAAAAAAAGAAAGTACAGTAAAGAGCAAATAGGGCGCCAGTTGTTCACTATAAAAAAAAGGAAAATCACAAAGAACACCCGAACGACAGGATGTTTTCTTATAATAAGTTTACTTACAGTACGAACTCGGCCTCTGGTACAGTAGACCTAAGGAAACCTAAAGAAAAGTCAATCAGGAAAAGAAGGAAGTTCGGTG
>JAHWXV010926660.1:0-13459 GCA_024586415.1 Phrixothrix hirtus | reverse complement strand
TTGGTCAAAAAAAGGCATATAAGTGCATATTTTAAAGGCAAACAAAGCATATATATGCGCATATTTTGGCTGCATTTAAATGCATATATTCCGCCCCCTAATTATTAAGTATAGATGAAATGATGATCCCTTACAAAGGTGTGAGAGCTGGAAGCCGAAAACAATATCTACCCAAAAAACCCTAAACCTGGGGGTTTAAAGTCTTTGTTCGAAGCGAAATCAGTGGAATTGTATACAATTTTCAGTTATACTCAGGGGAAGTGACATTCCTAAACTGCACTTTCTCAGAAGTTGAAAATGCCATGTTTGGCTTATGAGGGAAAATTGTTCTGGCACTTTGCAAAACAATACAAAAGAAACCAGTCAGTGTATTTTTTGACAATTATTTTTCCTCTTTAGAATTAGGTGAATATTTACGGAATGATTTAGGGATGCCTAGTGTTGGTACAATACGGAGCAATCATTTAAGAAACCAGATTTTAACAAGTGATAAAATTTTATTAAAGAAAGAGAGAGGTTCATATGAGGAGTTCACAGAAAATTAAAATAAATTCTGTCACTAAATGGGCAAATAATAAATGCGTAGTACTTGTGAGTTATTTTATAGGTGCAACTCCCATAAGTTTTGTTAAACATTACTCAAAAGAAACAAAGAATAAAATAAACTTTAACTGCCCCCAGGTTGTATTAGCATACAATACTCAAATGGGAGGTGTGGATTTGAACGATATGTTAATATCTCTATACAGGGCACATTTTAAACCAAGAAAATAGTATATGTCTGTATTTTCGCAATTTCTTGATATCTGTGTCAATAATGCCTGGCTCCTTTACAGAAGGGACTTCGAAAATTTACATCATAATGAAAAATATTACAGCTTGAAACAGTTCAGAATCTTATTATCGAATGTTATGTTCAATAAAGGTCGAAAAGGAAGACCGCCCTTAAACATTGGTAAGTTAAAATTAATAAAGAAAGAGGTTGTTCCACGTCCACAAGATGATGTATGATACAATGGTATTGGACACTTCCCATCGCATACCAAACTTCAAAGGTGCAAGTTTCGTGTAAAAGGTCAAACAGGTGTAGTCTGTATCAAATGTAATATGAATCTTTGATTTACAAGGAAAATGAATTGCTTTTCACCATTTCATAACAAATGAACTGTTTATTTTGCAATATTGATATTTTGTTATTCTTTTTAATTTTGCTTTCTTGTTAATTAATTTATGATAATAGAGTTGCTGATATATGCAATACTAAAATTAACTTCATTTACAAATATAACATGCAATTTACTTTGTGTACTTATGATTTTCATTTCAATAAATATTATTTTTGTTGAAACACTTTCCTTAATTATTTAAATTATCGTTCAGTATCACCAATTTGCCATGAGTGCTCTAAATTTCTTATATAATTTTTTATTGTACATTCAACAAGGTTTCTAACAGTTGGCGTTGTAGAAAGTACTATACGCAAATTATAATGTAATCTTTTCGCAAGTATTGGCGATGTATAATATAGTACACAAGTCTCAAATTTTGGGCCCATGGAAAATATTTATATTTTTCTACGGCAATTGCTCTTTGAGCTTACAAGGAGCATAAAAATTAAGAAAAAAAATCTTTCGTGCAAGCTAACATTTGACAAGTATAGGGTTAAGGTTGATATAATTCTAACAAATTTATTAATTTTTAAAAAAAGTTAATTATTTAAAAACAATCCAATCAACGATAATAAGTACTCACTGAGCCAAATCTTACTTTTGTGTTCATTGTAAAAGCAGGTGAAAAAGTATTTATTAACATATCGGCGTGTCATATTATATGAGGAGCATTATTTACATTCTGAGCCTTGGGAATACTGCGTATTTGAGACCTCATTTAACATTTGTAATTGAAAGTTTGACATTTTTGAGTATAACCTTACTCAGAACATTTTAACATTTAAGCGTTATTAGTGGTTTTTATAGGGACTTGAAAATTATGCCTCGGCGTAAAAATGGAATGCACTCGTGAAAATTTTCGTGCAATGATTTATTAGGACTTTCGACGTGGATTATCTAGACCAGAGTGCAACCATTAGCTTACTTCCACTTTTGGCGATGAATCCCTATCCTTTGCCACTATAAAACGCTGGTATAACGAGTTTAATCGTGGTCGTCGTTCGCTCATCGACGAAAACCGTCAAGGTCGTCCAAAGTCAATTATTCCACTAGAAAACATTGATCCCGTGCAAAAACTGATAATGCAAGATCGTCATATCATATACTGTGAGGTTGAGGCAGCCTTATTCATTAGTTCGACCAGCATATATAAAATATTGCATGAACATTTAGCCGTTAAAAAGGTTTTTTCTCGTCGGATCCCACATAATTTGAAAACAATTGAAAAAGATGCCCCTGTCGATTTCTGCTAACAAATGTTTACGAAATACAATGGTGGTGCTTCAAAAGGCGTGTATGATATTGTAACAGGGGAGTAATCATGGATATATGCGCATGAGCCGAAAACTAAAACGCAGTCGACTGTATGGGTGTTTCAAAATGAACCAAATCCATGTTTTAGAGATGTGTCAAACAGAATGGCAGAAATGTTTTGACAATTGGTTCGAAAGAACGCAAAAATGGATAGATCATAAGGGAGAATATTTTGAAAAACAATGAATCAATTTTCAATGATAAATTACTGTTTCTTTATTATTAGGCTCATAATATAAATAGTGCCCCTCGTATGTTATGGGAAACGAAGTACACTCATTTCAACTCCTAACTTTATATTTCTTGCGATAATGAAAGTATATGTATCAAACTTACAATTTGGAAATCCTGATTTCCAATTAGTTTTCGATCAATTATAGTTAACCTAATGAGTATCTAGCCTCTTAAACACATTAATTATGGAAATAATAAATTTATTATACTTTACCAATTATGGATTATTAGCCAATGACCAATTAGCTTATTCGAGATATAAAGTTTACAAAATCCATTCGAATATATTCCTCTAATGAGAAATGATTTTTATTACGGAGAATTTCATATTTTTCAATATTTATTTTATGAGAGAATTTTGCATCAATTCAATAACTGTAAAAGTTTTTAATAAAGTTAAATACTCATCGGGTTTTTGATTCAAAAAAGAACTGAAGTTTTATAACAAAATTCGAGAACATAATTAAATGGTGTTTAATTAAAACAGTATTTTACTTCGCAAATTAGAAATAATCGTTCTAAATTAACATTTATTGGCAATATTTAAATAAAGATAAAAGATATCCAAATAAAAACTTTAAATTTCAATATTTCATGCAATTTTCGTGAAGCTGATAACGCAAAAAGGAAAATGAAACTACAGCGCTTTCAGTGTTTATAGATAATTCCTGATTTAATTAAATCAGTTCTTCGATACAGTATTATTGAATGTAAACTTCAAGTTATATTCCTTATTCTGATTACAATGCTTCTGAAAGCTATAATATTATATGTGTACTTCTTTGTTGGGAAATTGAAGTTATTACGAAACTCAAGTGCATGGCATTTATGTCTGCCAATAATAGAATTAGCTTCTTCTGTATGATGATTTATATATTTTCAATGAGCTCGCGACCTTTATTTAATTTTGTGTGTAAAAATTGTAACAAACACCGGTAATTGTATAATTCGAATATAACTAATTCTAAATTTATGTTATCTTCTTTAAAAACCGTATACTTTACGATTGCCTCAGAACCTGTAACTATTTGAATAACATAGATATGTTAATTAATTTTATAGAGTTCTTTTTGTATTTTTGCAGGAATCATTGCTTTGTTTGTGCTGTGTGTAAGAAATCTTTATAGCTAACAAGATAAAATCTATTTAACTTAACTTGATTTGTTTTAAATTTCAATTTTGTAAAGCGTATGCGGCTTTTAAATACGAATTAAACGTTTAATTTACGCTATATCTAAATATACCTGTACATAAAGTATTTTCCGTGACTTTTATTTATATAGCAAAAGATTGAATACTTTAGCACCTTAGTATTTATCTTAATGAAAAACGAAAAGATTGGATTCGAAAATGTTTCTATTAAATTTCCTTTTCTTCAATAACTCTTCTCTGCAGTTACTATATTGTTACATGAAGTACGCTATCATTACTAACATCGCAAAAATTGAAATTTTATAGGCAAGACAAGGTACAACAACTTGAGAACTGTTTTGTACAAATGACATTATACGATTTTCCTATTAATTTCGCCTTATGCATAACCGTCAAAGCAATTTTTACACCATTAAATATATCGTGAGTATTAATTTAAATAATAAAGTTGTTTCTTTTAATAACTTCATTCTTTTTATAAACTATAGTAACATGAGGAACTATATTTATAGATAACCTATCCCTTCATTTCATAACTACAATTTCATTTCTATAAGCTGATATTTTATACGCGCTGCTTTCAAGTTGAATTTACTTAGCTTGTTTGCTATAATTTAATCCAAATGAACTGTATCTGATGTCATTAATTTTCCCTCAGTTATTTATTTGGTTTCCAGTGTTTTAAATTTCCAATTAAAGCAAACTCAAATTCCTTAACAAAATTAAAATTTTGGGTATAAACTATGTAATTAATACAGGGTGAATGTAAAATTCCAGCAGAAATAACAAAATATTTATTTCAGTATTACAGTACAGTGCTTCAATGCATTTTAACCTGTTGTCCATCAATTTCAAAGCAAGTTTGCCAACGATCGATGCAGCTCGAAACACTTTTTCCAACATCTGCACGGTTATCACTTGGCATGCTTGTCGTACGCGTTGTTTTAGAAATGCCACATTTGGAACCTTAGTTTTATAGACCTGTTCCTTGGTGAACCCCCACGCAAAGAAATCAAGTGGAGTAAGATCGGGGGAACGAGATGGCCAAAGACGTTAGATCCTCGTCCTACCCATCTGCTTGCAAAGATGTCGTTGAAGTAATCGCGCACAGTCAACGCGAAGTGAGGTGGTGCACCGTCTTGTTGGAAAATCATGGAATCAAGAATCCCATCATTCCGTAACTGAGGCTCGAGGAACAGTTGTAACATGTCAAGATACCTGTCGCCTGTGATGATTTTTCCGCGAACATGAATGACCCATAGACTTTTTGTTTTGTGAAACCAAACCATTCATTCACCTTAGGTGTATCCCGTTCCCATCTGATAGTAGAATTTGGCTGTTCATTGGCCCAGATACGACAGTTATGACGGTTTACAATTCCACAAGTGTGGAATCTCGCTTCGTTGCTAAAAAGGATGTTATCCATTAACTGTTCGTGTTCTGCAGCCTCGCAGAGGTCGTAGCACACAGATTTCCGTGCTGCAAAATCGCCAGGTTCTAGTTTGTTGAGAACCTGGATATGGTATGCTTTTTTTTTAAAGTGTAGTGCAACACTTTCCAGACAGTCGATTGTAGTATCGCAATTTCACGACTGAGGCGGCGAGTTGACGCACTGGGACTTCGCTCAATGGCTTCACGGATACTTGCTACTTTGTCAGCCGCTATCGATGGTTAACCTGCACGCATCTCATCTAGTACAGATCCGGTGCGTAGAAATTTGTTCACCAGTTTTTGGATATTTCCCCGTGTTGGAACCTCTCTTCCAAATTTTCTACGAAACGTCTCCCTAACCTCCTCGGATGACTGACCACGTAAACGTGCCTCAACAACCTCTATCCGTTCTTATCTTGTTAGCATATCGTCTTAGTATTATTCACCTGAGAAATAAATTGTATTAATTTATTATTTCTGCAAAATGGGCTGGGACATTGTGTTCATCCTGTATACGTTTCGAAAACTATATCTGTAAACTTAACAAATTGTAATATTGGATTTTAGTAAAAGAAAACATGGTTTTCGCAACGTTTACTTAATTTAGTAAAAGTTATACTGTTTGTATCCAAAATCCCAATTTTATTATATACTAACTGTAAAAGTTGCTATAATTGTATCAAATTTACTATGTTACCGAAGTGTTCCTTCAGTGAAATCCATTGCAAGACAGCAGTATCGACTTGGAAGTACGCCTCTATCTTAAAATTTATCTGAGAAAGTGTCCAAATTTATTTTCTTCAATTTTCATTAAATATTTCTTGTTCAAATACGGGTTTAAATCATCTAGTGGGTTTTTAAATTTCGATAATTGTGCTATTTTTTAAGTATTTACGTTTTTCTTCGTTAATCAGGGCTGAAGTTCCATTTTATAGACTTCTATTGAAAATTTCCTTTGTTCTAGAGTGACCATTATGGGATAAAAGATTCAAAGTATACGTATTTATTCGATAGTGCTTATCAATTAGGTGAAAATATTTAATTTTCAATAAATAAGTTATGTGCAATAAAATACAATTAATTTGATCAGTTTTTCAAATCATTAGTATTCTCCGAAAGGTTGCAAAATCAAGCATATTTATAATTTATTTACAGATAATTTTCTACTTTCTGATAAAGCATCATGTTTGCTTATCCTCATATGCAAATTATCGAAGTTTTTGCATAATAGAAAAATCTGGTGTGGGACAACACAAGACTCTCTCTTACATACATAAATATACAAATGTACAAATGTTCACAAATAATTAAAATATTATCTACGTTTATTTTGGGAACGATAACTGTAACGGTTACCCATCTAAGTTACTGGACACTTAAAACCCTGCTTAACTCCAGAGATTTCTCTAATAACTCGCTTCAGCCCATTTTTTCAGGAAAACTTCTAAGGATGTCAAGGAAGTAAGAACCTTAGCAAGCTTCAAAAAAATTCTTAAACAAATTTAAGAGAAAATCGCAGAAAACTTAAAAATCACAAGCCACGGTCATTCGATTTTAACTAAATTCTTGCTGTCTCATATACAGAAGATATAAAACATAAATATAGGTTTTGATTTCCATATAATCATTACTTTTTGAGATACGTTATTCACAACTAATACTCCAAGTACTTCCGGTTACTCTATTTTCAAAAATTTCTTAGAGAAACTCCTTGTTTAATATAAAACTGAATTAAGTAGCTAAGAAGTATACCAAGTTTTAAAAAAAAGCGTTATAGGCGATTCAAAAAAACCCTGAAAATGAAGAATTCGGAAAATATCTAAAAATGATAGAAATAAAGTGGTACCTACGGTTATTCGATTTTAATCAAATTTTTGATTTTGCAGAAAATGGCGATTATGACCACAAATGTAAATTTTCATTTAGTTAGGGCTTTTAGTTTCATAGGTACTTCCGGTTACTCAATTTACAGAAAATTTTCTGAGTAACCGCCTATATTATATGAAAGGATCTTAAATACTTAAGAAATACAATAGATTTTTAGAAAACTGTTAGCGAAATTCGAGAAAATCTCGAAAAACGAAGAATTCGGAGAATATCTAAAAATGACAGAAATAAGGCGTTACTTCCGGTTATTTTATTTTAAACAACTTCTTGATTTGGCATACTAAGGTGATTGTGACCTTAAATGTAAATTTTCATTTAGCTAGGGTTTTTAGTTTCATAGTTATTTTATTCAGACTTAACGGCGAAAGTACTTCCGGTTACTCGACCTACGGAAAATTTTATGAAAATTGGCCTAGGTTATATGAAAGGACATTAAATTTCTAAGAAATATGGCAAATTTAAATAAAATAGTTATAACTAATTTCGAAAAAATCTCAAAAACCAAGAAATGGCAAGAGTAAAGAAGCACTGCCGGTTTTCCGACTTTAGTGAAATTGTTACGGTCTCGTGCTACGATGGATACAAATTAAAATATAATATTTTATTTTTCTAGGACTTTTGGTCGAATTAATTGTTTTTTTGATAAGTGATTAAGCATTGCAGGGTTGATGAAAACAAACCTCATTATTTAACTACATAGCGTTGACATTTAAACTTGTGACTTTATAGAATTAATGTATTTATTTTAGCCTCGAAATTATAATCCATTACTCTGAGATTTCGCACTTCTTCTGTATTTCATTTACTTTTGCATTCAAATTTTAGAAGCATTTGCTTACTTAAATATTAAAACTATCACTTTTTGAAATTTACATAAATTTCATAATTTTCACTTTTTAAAATTGATTAGGTCTTGCAATTGTTAATACTACCAATATTAATGTAGTTATATTTATTTATATGAACATATGACTTGTGTTAAAGATTTACAGGGCATTACTTTAGAAGTTGTGTGCAAACACAGGAGTTCTACAAAATGTTGGTACCTTGGAATCTATATTAACTCTTCCTGCTTTTCCGTATGTTAAGCACTTGGTCGCAAGAGCAAACCTATCTATTATTTGATACTAAATTGCTCTTCTGTAATATAATCCTACTTTACAATTAGTGCTACTGTGCAAAATACAATTACATTCTGCCTGTAAATATCACTTTCCAATTCATCACCATTAATGACTTATTTTTGAATTGGTTAATCTTGATTAATCTGGAGCCCTGAAACTGACATTTATTAAGGTAGAATTCACTGCAACCCTCTCTGGGTAGCCTTATTAGTTCAGTGCAATTAAGACTGTTTTTAAAACGGAGCGTAACAACCTTTAAGTTATCAAGAAATGTCTCGTAACTGAGATATGGGTTACAATGTGTGGCGGTAAGTTAACCGAGATAACATTGTGGGGTAACTTGGTCTATCATATAAAGGTTAATTCCACATGCAGCCTATATTTACTTTGTCGATCCTACACGTTGTGGACGATAAGCAAATACACGTACCTTGTAGATTGATACTAACAACTTTTATTAATGTTTATTGGTTAAACAATATAAAAAGACTATATTAATTATTTTTGTGGAAAGTGAAATAGACGCCGTTCAGCGCTCTGTCGTTTTTGAAACATTCAAAACTTTATAAATCAACATTTATGCCGGTACTGATGTCAAAGGAGTTTTATGTCTTACCTGTTCTAAAATAAATAATTCAAGAATAACCCTATTTTATTTTAAATAATAGGTATAGGGAATCACATATTTAAATAAAAGTATGAAACACAATCTTTATGAAAATTTAAATAAATAAATAAATAATTGAAGTTAATTTAAAACGTTTTATATCCCAAATTATAAACACAGATGCTACAACGTAACTTTCACTATTTATTGGCAAAAACTACTTACTGTTTCATAAAAAGTATGTTTTTTACAACTATTCTGTTACTATGCGGTTTTCGCGAACGCCAACATTAGCAAACTAGCAAACCAATCATAACTAATTGCATTCATAGAGCGTAATTGACGCCGCCCGGAGTTGTGTTCCTACTCGACAGATTAATCAAAGTGGTTAGGTATGGGGCCGTAAGCTATTGCTTTCCGTTTACTTGTGGCACTATCATTATAAGTCATACCATTTGTGGCTATAAGAATTCGTCTGAAATATATCCATTAGAAAAATCTTCGCCAAATGGCGTTTTGCCTTTAATGAATATTAATTTGAAGGACGATTTCCAGCCTTCTGCGAATAAATGTTGATACAAAAGAATGACACACGGCATCATCGTCCATTAACGTGTAAACGAGTCAGTTTTTTCTTATTACAATAGACATTTTAACTGTATCTTTAACAGACAGCAGTTGTGTGTTCTAAATAGTTTTTAAAAACATACTTTTACAAAACGGTAAGTAGTTTTTGTAAATAAATAGTAAACGTACGTCGTAGCACCTATATTTGTAATTTGGTTTATAAAATGTTTTAATTGAACTTAAATTATTTATGTATTTGAATTTTTGTCAACGTACTAAATTTTTTAAAAGGAGTTTTCCATTACTGACTTATACGTAAACAGGGTGGAAAAAATTTATTTAAAAGAGTTTCATGACGTAAAATAAAACTTATGTAATAATGTATTCATGTAGAAAAATAATTAGTAGAAAAATATTGCCTTATCGTTTTCCAGTTTGCAAGATAAAATATCTCCATACAATAATTGTATTTAAATTGGAAATTTGAATATAATAAATCTACGTGTCGTTTGAAAAAAACTCGAAAACAAGATCCCTGCGTATGTTATAAGATGATCTTTTACTTAATAATTGCTTAGATGTTTCGCTTCTTTAAGATTGAATCATTAAGAGGACAGTCTAATTTCCTAACTATTTTAAAACGTTTCCGACTGTTCATGTGAATTAAAAGTTTTGTATGTTCAGCGTCTCCACAAATATATTTGCGTAGATGATTAGCGTTGTCTAATATTAATCAGATCTTTTCAGTTGTACAATTATAAGTAATTTGTCAAAATATAACTTAAATTGAGTAAATTCTCCTACTTTGTTCTGCGTAACTACTGAGTCTTTCCGACGATCGCCATTCCCTTGCTTTAAATTATCTAGGAACGTGGTTGTCTTTTTATGTAAGTCTTCAAACGGTTTCACATTGTCCATCGCTACACTCACTTACACTTACACACGCGTCCTTTACTTATACGTTATTTAGATTTGCTTGTACTTTCCTCACTTCGTTTAACTAGATTTCTTGCCTGATTTGTGACCCTATGCTTTTTCATATTTTTCATAATTATCATCCATTCAATGCGATCTATTCCCTGATTTTCCTCTTGAGTTATTTGATTATTGCCTGAACCTGCTGCTTCTACAATAATATTCTTCGTTTTCTGTCCATTTTGTGTAGTCCCCATTTTTATTTTAATTTTTGACTATTGACATAACGCCGTTGGCAGAGTCGTCATGTGGTGATTGGATATGGTTCGGTTAAAATAAAATAGAACTCTAAAAATTATTGAATTTAATAAATGAATAACAGTTACGTGATCCACTTGAGTATGGCCTAAACATAGGCATTCACCATAACTACTATTAACTATGCTATGCCTTTGATAACAATCACCATGGTAATAATAGAAGAATAGAATTCGACTCGAATTGAATAGTATATGATCTGAAAAAGAACTCCTTGCTTTTCCCAGCACTAATTGTCGTCCTACATCTTGGTATTGTACTCATATTACCTAACTAATTATTATAAATTATTGGAATTCTAGTTTAGCAGGTAATTGAACTGCTTACTATATAGATAATGCCTTATTACACTCTTTTACCTTTTCTTATTAGTGATGATGGCCATATCAGTATATTTTCAAAAGTTTGTCCATGGTTGCGTTTTCACTTTTCTAACGATAATATTTGACTGTTGTTAGTAACATTAGGCCCATTCCCTATTTATTTACAATAGTTATTTAATTCATACAAATTATTGTGTATAGTAGGTAATCAATTTCTAAATTACTCCGTATTTCTAGATTATAGGTCTGAATTCACTAAATTGTTGATTGGTGTATATGGAATTTTTTGTTCATGAAAAATATTGTAATTATGTACCCACTTTTATTAGTTTGCATATTTTTATCCCTTATTCTTCTATTTCTTCAAAATTAAGATCATTCCTTTCTTTTTTCTTGCTAAGTAATATTCACCATCCCTTTTAGTATATGTTTGCTCTGCTTAGAGTCTTACTATAATGCATGGCGCAAAAAGTATTCCTCAATATGATTCGCTGCTATTCATCAAAGTCTATATATCGTGCGATCGAAAAAGAGTGCGCCCAAGGCGGTAAAAATTTTAAAAAATATAGGGAATTTATTGCTGATGTGTTTCTTCCTAACCAAAAAAAACAAGATGTCAACAAAATCGTGTACTTATATTTTACATTTGTTTAATATTTTAATTATTTTTAATTGAAAATTAGAAACTGTTTTAACTGACATCAAATGAAAAATGCCCTAATACATTATTAACAATCAATAAGCAAATGTAAATTCTAATATACCATTTTAATTGTCAATTATAAATATTTCTTATATGTGACACCTATAGTATAATAATTATCTGGTAACTTTAATGTTGTTTAATTTTTAATTTCAGTACCACCAATTTTTAAGTTTGGTTGCCTATCCAGCAGTCTGCACTCTTTCTCGATGGCCCTGTAGTTCTGAATGTAATCGTTTCCTAGTAGTTTCATAAGATTATTGTACTTTAACTTAAAAAAAAATTCTGTTAGTTTAGCCGAGGCCATCGATAGTTTAACAGGCCGACAAGTCGCCTTACTATTTGCAATGCGAGTCAGTCTGGATAGACTAATTGCTACACTACTTACGCATAATAAACATGATACCGGTAAAGTAGATGTTGATTGCATTTGTATGCTGTTATCCATATTATAACTTGAGATGTTTTTCAATAAGCTTTATTAAGATATTAATATCATTTTACGTTAATTTACAAAGTTTTAGAGAAAGATTACGTTTTTTGCGGTGATTTTTATATACGCAGGATTACTTTAATTACTATTATTCAACAACATTTGAGTATAACGGCCGATACAATACAGAACAGTTATTTGAAAAAGAAAAATATTGGCGAATTGTGTAACGCAAAAGCGAAAAAAGAAAAAGCTATTGCAGTGCACGGATTTTTTTCAGTATATCTAATTCATATCATATTTGACATTGTTCATCAGACTCTCTCAAAACAAACAGAAGTATAAAAACAATGAGTATTAATTTTTTTCGTATTTGCGGTTATTTTTGAGATATACGTTAAAGTATGATCAAAAATTATTTATATCATATTTATTAAATTAATTTATACATCACCATGAAATATTTTAGTAGTACCTACATATTATTTTCAAGCAAGTAAATTTAAGTCATTAAAGTTATTTGAAATAATAATTTACTAACTGGGCTCAATAATTATTTCCAATCAAACAATTAAAATTAATAAATTTTTGACAACAATTTATTTACAAAGACTTTAATGAGATGGCCATCATTTAAATGTTCTTTGTGTTAAAATTTATATACGTATACTATTTAGTTTTATTCTGCACTAATAAAATTGTTATTATACCTCACAAGAAAGTTCTAATCTAACGCGACCCACAATTACATACCTACCGCCCTGTAAAGCTATAAATGGGCTTAATTTAGCGGTATCTAGTTTGCCTATTTGGCATTTACTTAAAAAGTTACCGAAATCAATCGCCTCAATGTTCTGTGAAGAAAGTCTACAGGTTCTGAAACCGTTTTCAACAATACCCGTTTCCTTTTAAAAATTTTTGGTGTGTAATATCGTAAAATTGTGTTTTATAAATTTCAAATTCGTGTTGTTTTGACGGCAAACAAATACTCCCGTTTCCTTAATTTTCTTTAAATGGTCTAAATGCTGTAAAGTTTCAGAGAAAGGGAAGGAATGTTCTGCGTTATGAAATAGTTAAGAACTTCACTTATAAAAGCTAGCTCGTATCTCAGGATGTAGGTTCTAGGAATAATTGCTTAGTAAGCCTTCGCTAGAGGGTGCCAGACAAATTAAAATTAATTTTCCAGATCTTAAAAATAATAAAAAGATGAAATTTGTTAGAAAAGACTTACTTCGCAATTGTAGTTGCCTTGCACAAGAAACAGAAATGATAACTCGTATAA
>JAHWXV010926516.1:0-12635 GCA_024586415.1 Phrixothrix hirtus | reverse complement strand
TGTGGAGGGAGTAAAAGTTTGATATCACCCATGTTATTTTCCCTATACCAGCTGGGTGGTGGTGGTGGAGCTCGTGCTCTCTAATCCTAACTACTTATTAATAGGGCTAATACAGGATGCAGATAAGCGATATCAATTTTGCATAAATATTTATAATTTATAACTTAGAAATATATTCATCTAAAAAACAATTTTATAGCTGTTTTTATTAAACACATTTCTAGTTTTAAAATTTTTTAATTTGAACATTATTCAAATTAAATATTTCAAATTCAAACTTAAAAGTAAAAATCCCTAACAACTAATTTCAAACTTAAAAATTTATTAAGAAATGGCTCCACACATATACGTACGTATATTATTTTGTTAAATTCAAAATATCCTTATTCGTAAAAAAGCCTTTTGTAAAATTGGTATCTTTCTGTTTCAAAATTTAACTTTGATTTAAATGCAAATTTAATAATAGACTACTAGCAAGATGTTGATAAGTTATCCATCATTTTGCATGTAATGAAATTTAGTCCTACCATTTAAATAAAAACTGAATTAAACTTTTAAAATAAAATATAACATTACCAATTCAATGAAATCTATTATAATTGTAATATATAAATGAAAAAAAAAATGTATTTCTAAAAATGGATTTATTTAAAATCATTTTAAATTTAATGCTTTGCATATTTTATATAGAAAATGTCATCTAATGATACCAGCACACTAACACCATCGCATGCTAACATTTTTTGTTTTATAGGTTTATAATATTATCTAACCACCAATATTGCATGGGTGTGGTGACTACAGATGCGTTGATTTCAATATCCCTACTGTCTAAAATATAATTCGATTCACCAGGTAAATAATACCTGCATTCGAATGTAGCTTTTGCGGATACCAAGTCGCCTATATACGGATTATTGCGGAAGTAGAAATCTTCATAGAAAGAATCTTCCGTTTCTTGTTCAGCGAGTTCCCAACTATGATTAATGTTATTGTAAATTTCAAAAGCATAAATTTACCCATTTTCTAAATTAAAAATATTCATAATTTATTAAGAAGCTTCTAGAATTATTACCTACAAAGGCAGCCGATATTCATATGTTAAC
This sequence comes from Phrixothrix hirtus, assembly GCA_024586415.1. Taxonomy (NCBI): domain Eukaryota; kingdom Metazoa; phylum Arthropoda; class Insecta; order Coleoptera; family Phengodidae; genus Phrixothrix; species Phrixothrix hirtus. The sequence continues at coordinate 11,529 of JAHWXV010926516.1, read as the reverse complement.
AATTTAAGTAATGCTTTAAGCCTTATCCAGTTTTTAGAATTATTAGGCGGGCATTAAAACGCAGGACGGGCCGAAAGATCTTTGTATTAAATAATAAATTTTGCCAATTTAAAATAACAAAGGTTGATAGCTAAAAAAAAAGAATCCATGCAGTCAAATTACAATAATGTGATAAGAGCGTACAATAAAAAAGAATTAATGCTAATTAAAATAAACTGCACCATGCACGAAAATTTACAGAACAGGCAGGTAAAATTACAAACTCCGGCGTTTCACAATTAGAAATGAAAATTGCTTCAATAAATTTCAAAGCTGCATTTTAAGGGAAGATAACGCCGCGCGCTCAGGGGGCGTAAAATCTACCTGAACAAGAATATGCGTATCGGGTAGCATTTTGAAAGATGAACTTGTCGATACCTCACAAGCCGTATTTATCGATACGCAGCCCCAAAATTTACATTTGCATAAATTATTTTTTATTTGGCTTATCGCCATATAAAAATATATTATTAACATTTTGAATTATGTACGTAACGTTTAGTTAATTTTAAGAGTACTTATTTTAAATTTTTGATAATTTTCCGACAGTCTTTTTCCCTCTACATTATTATTTCGAATTGCGGAGGCAAAAGGACAATCATTTCTGTAATTTTTTCACCTCATTCAAACTATATCTATATAAAGCACATTATCAGTACTCTCTCATAGCTGCTAGCACATTTCAACTTACCATGAATTTCCCAACCGAATGGACTCGGGTTCCAATCTTGCTCCCGCTTGACGTTGAATATATCCCTTTTTCTAGATTAACAAAAATATCCTAACATCATATTTAAACTACAAAACCCGCTTTCTCTCTCTCTCTCTCTCTCTCTCTCTCTCTCTAACATTATACAAATTAGAAAAAAACGCTAGAGATGGCGCTAGATTCGAACAAAATAACAATTTCAAATAGTCATCATCAATTACCCAAGCCTTAGAGCGTGATGGTGTAGTTCGACATAGCAACGATAGATGGGCAAACTAAATCGTCACGCTCGCAGATGGCGTAGCAGAGTCGCAAACGTAACCTTTAACTATAACTACATAGCTACACACATAGATGGCGTATGAGTTCACTTTCTATTTAGCAAAGACTCAAAACCCGATAACAACATCGCTACACTCATATTCTAACATCATATTTAAACTACAAAACCCGATTTCTCGTTCTCTCTCTCTCTCTATAACATTATACAAATTAGAGAAAAAACGCTAGAGATGGCGTTAGATTCGAAAAAATAAGAATTTCAAATAGCCATCATCAATTACCCAAGTCGCAGAGCGTGATGGTGTAGTTCGACATAGCAACGATACATGGGGGCGGGGGCGACTTGGGTAAACTACATCTTCACACTCCCAGATGGCGTAGCAGAGTCGTATACCTAACCTTTAACTACAACTACATAACTACACACATAGATGGGGTATGAGTTCACTTTCTATTTAGCAAAGACACAAAATCCAATAACTACATCGCTACACTCATAGATGGCGTATGCGTTCACTTTTAAATGTTGGGGCACCATTTATACCACTGAGGAAGAGCCCCAGGGCCAATTTATACACCTAGGGCGTCTCCCCTCCACCAACTCGGTGGCCACCTTGGGCCCCATGCCATAGCGGCCATCTTGGGGGCCCGCATGCTCTAGCGGCCATCTCGGGGCCACCTTCCTGCATCTAGGATTTCGCCCCTCCATCAACTAGGTGGCCATCTTGGGCCCCATGCTATAGCTGCCATCTTGGGGACCCCCATGCTCTGGCAGCCATCTTGGGGCCCCATTACTGCATCTAGGGCTTCCCTAATTCCATGAGCTAGGGGCTACGCCCCCCAGGCACTCTGGCGGCCATCTTGGGCCCACTTCCGGTCTGGAACTCTCCTTATTTACCTACTCACCTGTTAACAATGCTAGAAAGCGCTCACAATAAATCTTTGCTCTATGATTTACATTTAAAATAGGCGAAATAGTATTATCGCATTCTTTCACTCTCCTTTCAAATCGTATTGTGTCCAATAATACTCTTTGCCAGTTTCCCTTTCGTGCTTTTCGGTACGCAAACAACCACACCACCATATAACGCACTTGATTTTTGCTTTCGTTAATTATTACCACTTTCATTATTATCTTGCTCCCTTTGAATTATTCTCTCTGCTGTATTTACCTCTGTTTTTTCACTACTTGCTTCAGAATTTATAATACTACTTCCGTCATTAGGGAAAAATGGATTAAGTTGATAAGTAAATTCTTTTAAATCGGCACTGCATAACCCTTGTATCAAACATCTGTCACATACTTCTCCTTCTAGTATTCGTTACAAATGTTTATACCTTTAGTATACTTTTTCACTAAATTACTACAATGCTCGGCACTAAACTCCCAAAATCTATAAACCGCTTCAGGCTCAGGATCAAATACTAATGCTTGAAATTCTTGTTGTAATCATTCAATGGACGTGCGTTTATCCACAGATCTCGTCCAATGTTCCGCCGCGTAACATATCCACATTGTTATTGAATAATTTAAACACTATGTAATTGTATTGTAGTTTCCTGTATTTATATTTACATCCCATCTGCAACTTTTTTAATACTATCACGCAGATGCTTTAACCAAGTCAAAATCAGCAGTAATTTTTTCAGGAATGTAATGCAACATCTCCAACAGTAACAATGCTTCCTCACCTTGTACATCTATACATTGTTTTATAATGGTGATAACGTTTACTATAGGTTCACCTCGTACATCTACAATACTTTTCAAAACCTTGACTAGTAATTGCAGCTAATCTTCGTTCTATTTCAAATAACAAACGTTGCAGTTTTATGAACGACTCTCAACATAAGTAAATATGATTACCACCATTATCTTCAATGACTATAACTTTTGAGCGACCTATTAGATTAAAGAAAACTGTCGTCGAAGCAGTTTTAATCGGTGACCACATATTCTCACTATAACTTTCAAAATACTGAATAATGACATTCATATTCTTCACTACCATTCTCCAATCACTATCTATCAACTTTAATTGTTGATTACGCATATTACCTAGCTTCACAGCAGCTAATAGTTCACTGTCCGGATACACTCCAATACTAACATATTTAGTCTTTGATTTATTTAAAAAGTATAAATTCTCATACAATAATGGAATACCAGCAATTTCCTTTTCTACCGTCTCACTATTTTGTTGAAACAATTTCCCTTTAGAGTTCTGAAAAATGTCAAAGGGACCTTCCATATTTACTAAAGGTCACACTTACTTGTTAACAAACTACAACCATATGCTAGATGTAAGTCCATATACATCTCCACGTTAAGATAAGACACATACCATGAGTAGTGGGAACATTGAACTTTAACTTACATTGGTGGGGTTTCAGGAAACGTAAGTATATTAAAGGAATTATGATTGATCAACATTCAATTATAGACAGCAATTGTTCTTTAACTAATCCAATAATGGAGTTCGTTCACCCAATATCTAATTGTGGAGAAGGGTTATTAATCTAACCTTAATCCAATTGTGGACTGGTCATTGAACTTGCTTCGATCCAATTGTCAATAACATTGACCCGGGCATTTATCAAATTGCATCGGACCACACTACTAAATTATATATTTTATTATTGCTTTCAGCCCTTAATAAACAGGTTAATAAAGAAGAAATAACCGTGCTTTTAGTAAAATAAAAATGTCAAACGTTTCCAGGTGCACTATTGCTTCCTACATCGTTCACAATGGTTAACATAACGTTCCAACCGTTTAGCAGAACGTTTCAAACGTTTAGCAGGACCTTTCAAACGTTTAGCAAAACCCTTCAAACGTTGAACACAACGTATCAAACGTTTAATACAATGAAGTGTTTAAAAAGCTTGACGTAAAGTTTCAAAACGTTAGCGCAACGAATCGTTTAAAGGAAGAGCTGGCTTTGACCCCAATACGGAGGGGATCATTGACCTGGCCTTGGACAGATTGTGAAGGAGTGTCATTCACCTGACATTGACCGAGTTGTTACGTCATTGATCCGGCCTTGACCCAGTTGTGGAGGTCATCGATTTGGCATCGGCCAAACTATGGATGTCGTTGACCTGACCTTGACCCTATTGTGGAGGTCATTGGCCTGGTCTTAACCCAATTGTAGAGGCCATCTCTCTGGCCTTGACATAATTGTGGAAGAGGGTAACTGACCTGGCCTTGACACAATTGTGAAGGTTATTGACCCGACCTTGATCCAGTTGTGTATAAGGGTCATTTATATGACCTTGACCCAATTATGGATCCAGAACCCCGCTACCCCTTCTACTTACTTGCGAGGTTTCCACTGGTTGCTTAGATACATCACCGCGTGATCTACGTAAGTAAGATTATTTTTCTTGTTGCGTTTTCCTTTTACAACTGTTTTAAAATTCCCTCTCTGCTGTTACACTCACCAATCAAAAAGGATCTTAAATTTTTAGAAACCGCGAGCGTGTCTTGTTGGAAAGCCGTTTGAAGTTCCGTTAGATGTTTGCGCCCTTTTCCTAACCTACGGTCTTTTGCAGCTTTGCTTATTAAAGTATATGACCACATAATTTTTGAAAGATTCGTTGCTTTATGGGTTTACTGCTTGCAAGACGTTTCTGTGTTGTATATACACTTCGAATGTGTCTGTTCAATTACTTAATAAGTACTATTAGTTATTTTACATTTAAGTTTGTAAATAGTTTTAATGATAACAACATCCCTTATATATCTCTACGATAATATGAGTCGGAACAGTGAACTTTAACTTAGACTGGTGGGGTATAGACAGCAAATGTTCTTTAACTGACTCAATGATGGAGGTCATTCACCCGGCCTTGATCTACCCTTAACCCAATTGTGGAGGGGTAATTGACCTCGCCTCGATCCAATTGTGAATGTCATTGACCAGATCTTTATCAAATTGCATAGGACAAAACTACTAAATTATATGCTTTATTTTTGCTTTCATCTATTAATAAACAAGTTAATGAAGAAGATTAACTAATAACTATGCTTTTAGTAAAATAAAAATTTCAAAAGTTTCCAAGTGCACTACCGCTTCCTGCATCGTTTAAAATGGTTAACACAACGTTTCAAATGTTTAACGGAACGTTACAAACGCTTAGTAGAACGTTTCAAACGTTTAGCAGAACGTTTCAAATGTTTAGCAGAACGTTTCAAACGTTTAGCAGAATGTTTTAAACGTTTAACAGAATGTTGCAAACGTTTCACACAACGTTTTAAACATCTAGCAGAACGCTTAACACAACGTTTCAAAGGCTTAATACAATGAATTGTTTAAAAAGCTTGACGCAGGGTTTTAAAACGTCATCGCAACGAATCGTTTTAGGGAAGAGCTTATTTTGACCCGATTACGCAGGATGTCACTGACCAGGCCTTGGACCGTTTATGGATGAGGTCATTGACCTGACTTCGACTAAATTTTTGATGTCATTGATCCCGAGTTTACCCAATTGTGGAGGCGGGTCATTGACCTGACCTTGAACCAATTATGGAAGTCATTGACCTGGTATTGGCCCGGCCTTAGAGGTCATTGACCTGGCCTTGACCAAATTGAGGAAGAGGGTCATTGACCTGACCTTGTCCCAGTTGTGGAGGTAATTGACCTGGCCTTTACCCAACTGGGGTGGTCATTGACCTGACGTTGTCCCAATTTTGGAGGAGGGTCATTGACCTGACCTTGATCCAATTGTGGATCCAGAACCCCCTTCATCTACTGCTGTTAATTCCACCCGAATTTCTATAAGAATTTGTTGTATAAGGATGGTATGTACCACGGTTACCTTTAACAATTACGGGGAGCATTCAAATTTAAATCATAGTTTCATAATTATTCGAAAAGTAACACAAACATACTAAACTATCTTTTCCCCCTGCCTTTCATTGCACTAACGCCATCGTTAAGGTAGCTTCCGTATCCCATGAACCCAGTCTCGAACAGCTTCAATGACTTTCTCATTGTGACTAAACTTTCTTCTCCCTAAAAGCTATTTTATGGGTCCAAACAAATGGAAATCTAACGGGGCAAGGTCTAGGCTATAGGGCCGATGGGGCACAAGACTCGCTCTTAATTTTCAAAGTGTATCTAGAGTATGAGCAGCAACATCAGGTCGAGCATTATCCTCTAAGGATCAGACAGATTTCTCTTTGTATGCTTGTTTCTGATGGATGCTTTAACTGGGTCTGTCAGTAAATTTGAATAGGTATGTAAACCCCCACCCCATATCCAAGAAAAAGGTAGACATAGTTTTTCCTACTGTGACAATGGATCTTGCTTTTTTTGATATTGGATGTGAATAGTGTCGCCCCACCATATAGATGCTCTTTTTGTTACAGGAATGAATAGTGAACCCAAGCTTCAATAGTGATGATAATAGACTCTAAAAAAGCATCTTCTTCTCGCTTATATCGCACCAACAACGAATGAGAGATCTGTAACCGTGCCTGTTTGTGCTGGTCCGTTAGAATTCTTGTTATCCAACGAGCGCATACTTTTCGATAATGACGTCAATTTCCAATAATGCTGTGTACACTACCAAAATTGATTTCTCCTATATAAGCATTATCCCTTACCATAACTCGCCAATCATGTTGAATAAGCGCATTAACTCTGTCAATAGTCTACTCCATTGTCGAAGCTTTGGAACGCCGAGAATGCGGTTCATTTTCCACGCGATCTCAGCCACATTAAAAGTTTTATTCCATTTATAGATGCTGAAGTCTGACAACGTATCCTCATCAAATTGTTTTTTAACCTTTCACAGATTTCAGGAGGTTTGACTCCTTTTTTACAAAGAAAGTTAGTAATAATGCGCTGTTCTACGCTTAAATTCACCCTTCTATCACTCATGCTTCTCACATGCATCCAATTGTAGGTTGGTATGTCAACTGACCAAATATAGTAAGCACTTGTTTCAGACTAGCAATAGAAACTAACCTTCAATTTTTAATTCTTTATTTTGGAGGGAAATTCAAGTTATAGTTTCCATGTTTACTGAGTACTTTACAATCGCTCTTTTGTAAAATCTCTACGTTTGCTTCAGTTATTCTACCCATTTACTCGTACGAGGATGGTAAGTGTTTCATAAAGATTGAAGATTAACTTCCACTTTGATGAAAAATTCTAATACCCATACTTTTGAGTTTTAGTGTACTAGTAATTTTTTCTGATCGAAATCTACCAATGCTCCGCCTTGGTCCACATATGCGAAGCAATGTTATCCATCTAACGCACCAGAATCAGCCTATGTGTAGTGATAGTCAATTGTTTAACCAGTTCAAAGGACAGAAAATACAAGATCACGTCGGCTGCTTTAAGAAAAATAATAAAACGTATTCTTTATATCGCCTGAATTTGCCTTTTTATTTAAAACTATACAGTATTAATTATAAATTTTTTAGGGATTAATTATTATAAAACTTATTTATAAATCCAAAATTGATATAAGATTTAGTTTTAGAGGGTATGTATGAATAAAACTTAAGTTTGCCTAATACACCTTAATTTGTTTAAAAACATAAATTTGTATGAAATCGATTTACTATTTAGATTTTGAACTATTTTCGCGAAATTTAAGTCAGACACAAGCAGTTTATTGCAAATATTAAGCATACGAAGATATTTATCAAAGACGATTTAGGATTGTATTTAAACAGCCCCAAACAATGCAGAGCGTTTGAAAAGATAAGGCTATTTAAAAAATGTTTCCACATTTAATAATGTAAGTTATAAACTTGCACAATTAAAATGCTACTAGAAAGTTTAAGGAAGAGTATCAAACCATTACTTTATGTACTATTTAACGTATTAATACATTAGTGGGTATTTCATAATTAACTGAGAACATTCATTAAAAGTGCTCTGAAATTGCATGCGTCATGCAGTAGCTAAAGATGTACGGTTGGTCAGTCTTTTCTTGTTGAACACTATAAACCAAGTTAAAAACGAGAGACAAACTGAAAATTTTAAATGCAAGTATTTCGAAAGCTGTGCAATCTTCAAACACGTGGTTTATAAGCGTTTTTTGCGGCGCATGTCAAGTTTTTTCTACTGTTAAAGTAATTGCTATTATATCACGAATATCTTGTGCATGTATGGCGGTTTAGAAGTATATTTAAAACTAAAAAATATATAAAAACCAATTTACATGTATACCTAATGCGATGTGATCTTTCAACAGAAAATATTTCCAAGATAGTCGGTCATCTTGAAATACCGGAAGTAGCTACAAACTTAATTTTTGAAATGTAACATATCAGATGTCTTTACAGATTCGGCATAAAAATTAAAGTAAGTTTACCAATATTTATTCTTTTAACGTTTTTAACTTTGCGAAACAGTTTCTTTCATTCTACCGAGATCAGAAATCACCTTCCACTGAAAATCTCGCGAATCATAAACGCTGCAACCGTGACATTTTTACAGATATAAGGCATAATAGTGGTATAATTATCTAGTAAAAAATTTGAAAATATCTCTTGGGGTGGAGTGTGTACTTGGGGCCCGTACACAGACTACACAGATGTGCCAAAAGAACAGATTTTTCAAATAGAACTATTACGTTTTTATCATAAAGAATTATGAATAATTCAATAAGGCTTCAACTTTTATCAGGCATTTCTATACTTATTTTCAATAATTCTTGAGTTATGCACATGTTTCCAAAGCATAGCGATTTTTGTCATAGGGGACTGTGAGAAAAAGCATTATCAAAAATAATAGTGTATTTTATTGTATATTTATTATATGATATATTCAAACTTAGAAATATTAAGTTCCAAATATGTTAAAACCTTTAATCTACCGCCTTGGATGGCGACCCTTTCTGATGACATACTGTTTGTTCAAATCAAGACCTCATTCGTGACTATTTTAGTATGAGACGTCATTTAGACGTAGTCATTGTATCTGTCAAGTGTATTCAAAAGTAGCTAAGCAACTAATTCAAGATGTTGTAAATTTTTCGGTTCAACCAAGATTACTTAAGTTTAACAGAACAACGGTGAGTATGTGGGCTTCTTGAAACGTTCTTCAGGTGATTTCGTGAAATCTGCAGCGGTGAATATTTAATGCAAAGGAATTATACAAAATCTAACTAAATCTCGCGTTTCAATAAGGCATAAGCTCGATGCTTTAATAAATGCGAACTTAAAACTCACGCATGATTGAAACTTCCTAGAAACCTTTGAAGAAGTTAGCCAAATATGGAATAAAAATAAAATCAGAACCTAAATCTAAATTTAAATATGCAGAAAAGATAAATAAAAATTTGAAAGGTGGAGTTAGTAAACGTTTATCTTTCATTGCATGTGACAATGACCCTGGTAGAAAATGAATAGGAAGCAGAACAAGCAGAATCATCAACTTTAGATTTTTGCAATTACTGGCAATATAGGAAATCCTGATCAGTTTCTAGAACAATATGATACTTTACCGCCTGTATATGCACAGTTTATGATTCAAGATAGTGAAGGAAAAATATGTACAACGTATATACGGTCTTCGCTATGAACCTGCAATGGATCAATAAGCCATTGAAAATTATGAGATTAAAACAAAAGGGGCTAGTTTAATCGTTAGATATAAACCATATGAAGGTACTCCGGAATTATATGAAGTAGCAGTATTGAACGAATTTAAAAATCATAAAATTAAAAATTATGAAGCATATAAATAAATATTAGAAGCTGCTAATGCATGCTCGTGTACACAATCTTATAGATCTAATAAATTATGTACGCTAGATCTCACAAGTGCCGTAAAATTATCAAACCGCTAACTCTTAGTTACAACACCTGAATTGGCATCCCGCAGCGGTCATGGCTTAAAGATGTGATTAGCAAAACAAAAGAGTATGTGTATTGAAACGCTCTTCGTGAACTGGTTGAATGTCTTAAATGGTTGAATGCTTCTAAAATAGCCGTAATGTAAGCCATAATAAGGAGATCTTAAGCATTGAAAAGAAACTCAAGGAAGACAGCATAATAGCTTAAATATATTCCATATATTAGTAGCATAAAGATGAACGTTGATAGGTTTGGACGTCATAGACTAGTAAATAAATGAGAATATGATGAAGGTTCAGATCTTGAAATTAAATTAACTAATGATGGTCATTATAACATGCGTAATAATAGATATAGGAACGTCATCGATCCCGAATTGGATGGAGATACTATAAATCTGGGTTAATTTAGAAAACATAGTGTTTCAAGGGAGTATATAGATGATGCTTATACTGCAATTTTTAAGCTATCTAGCTAGTTGGAGAAGAAATCCTTAAATTTTCACAATTGCAGTGAAAGCTATTCAGCAAAGGAGAAGAAGATAATAGACCTAGATGCTTCTGTTTTATTATATGACACTGTTAATAAAACACTTAAATTAGTTCGTAGATCAAAGCTTAAAGCCAATAAAATACATTATTGATAAAAGTATGTATTTAACTGTTGAGGCTAAAGTTGTAATTTCGATCGTTAGATTATCTAAAATAGTTGCCAAGACCGATGTCAAACTTTCTAAGTAATTTAAGAACTGCATAAGCCTGCCATGAACAATTTTCTTAAGAGGCATACCGCAATTAAAGGCATAAGTGACTTGTGCCAGTGAAATCTACTTGAATTTACTCAACACTGTAAACATAGTTAAGCAATAACAGGTTGTTATTTCAAATATTTATAGACGCACCCTCCAAAATCAAAAAATGTTAACGATATCTCCAAAGCTGTGATCTCCATATTGAAAGAAGGCCAAGTTCCAGTAAATTTGCAAACTGACCAAGGAAAATAATTTTACAATAAAGACTTTCAAATACTAATTAAGAAATATGTTTTAAATCATTATTAGCCATGCAGTGTGAAAGAGGAGGCTGTAGTAGAAAGAGTTGTAAGAACCATTAAAAACGCCCTATACAAGAAATTCAGTCCAAGAGGTAAATATAAATAGAATTGATGGTTTACCCCAAATAATCTAAGAGTATAACAATTGTTAGAGGTACTGGATCGAATCTAATTATATTGTGATCCAGAGAATGTTTATTAATGGTAATAATACACACGCCATTCTTACATGCATAACGTTTTATTTCTCACACTCCCCTCCTACACAGTTGAACATGCGCGTAAGGCATAACAATCATTATTTAAGACAAAGTAGCATATCCTAAATAAAGTTTATAAAACCATTTCTTATTAAATCCTAACACGCTCCTTTTTTCTAAACTTTATTTTTATTTTTATTTGTTTTGAAGCATAACTTGAATATGAGTGAATAATTAAAAGTATTTTAATTCTTAAACTAGATAAATAAATTTCAGGAAAATAAATGTAATTTAACACATGCTTAATTTGTTTCTTAAATTTCAGAATTGACGAGTATGCAAGGCTTTTGTAAATATATCAGCTACTTGTCGTTCTGTTTCGATAAATTTTACATCAATTTTCTTTTTAATATAAGCATCGC
>JAHWXV010926505.1:0-11038 GCA_024586415.1 Phrixothrix hirtus | reverse complement strand
AAAATTCAAATATAAAACAAAAAACAACCTTTTATTTAGACTTCAATTCAAATACCAATCATAAAAATCAAATTTCAAAATGTAAATCAATTTAAATTATATGTTAAGTTCATTAATTACCAATCAAAAACAAGAATAAACCTAAATACACAATTTTCATTAAACTGTACTTAAAGTAATTGCTCAATCAAAATTAAAATTAAAAGGTTTTGTAATCTAACTATACCTGAAGTTTACTCTAATGTTTTGCTAAGTTCAAAACGACGTTATTTTCAAATTTTAAATTAACTGTTTATTGTAATACTATATTTTCGTTGCTTGCTATGAATACTTAAGTTCACTAACCTTTCACAACAATTGACCGAATATACCGTCACACCATTGTGTACTTCTATGATCATTCCATTGTACTTGTTAAGTGCTATGCGGTTTCAATTTAGTATCCAAGATCCTTAGAACTATTTTTATTGTTTAAAGAATCTATGGTTGTACGCAATGGACGTCGGGTAATATTCTTTTAATTTTGTAAGTATTTAAACAACTTTAAATACAATAATTGTTAATTTACTTCTTTATTCCAGGCGGAAAAGTAATGGTAAATTCCACTAACCTCTAAAATTTCATCTAAATGGTTTGATTAAACTATCTCACCTGACAAAATCTCAGGTAAATTACAATTGATTATGATCTTCTTCTTCTTGCTAGATTCTTCTTTTATTTTTATTGAAAATTACAATTTTATTTTATATAATTCTTGATTTTTTAACCGGAATTTATTTGCAGGTTGCTTCTTCAGACCTTGATTATCTTAATCAAGTTAAAAATATTATTTAATTCTGAGCTGCACAACTTATTCTTACGATGGTCAAAAATACAACTAACTCTAGTCAAGATAACAATTGAAAACTTGGCCATTTTTGCCATATCAGCATTATTTTGAAAAATTTACAATCTTCAAATGTATTTAACTTCATTATTATGTAATTAAAATGGATTTTGAGGGCATATTATTATATTAAATTAATCCTAGATTCTTCCTGCTAGATAGTTTTATGATATTTGGAAAAATTTAGTACCACAATTATACTGCACAAATCTAGTTTGTTTCCAAGATAGAACTATTTTGCTATTTCGAACATTTTGTGCAAAATTCCAAGGGAATGGATGGAAAATGCTACTATAATATTCTACAGCTTCTGGAGATCACTATTTTCATAATTATTTTTCATCAAATTTAGTTTCTTACGCGAATGATGCATTTAAACCTTCACACACTTTATTTTTAAAACACATTGTTATTGTCTTATATTGTCAAGATGTTTATATTATAATTTCTATTTGCATGTATTCTATAATCTCTAACATATGCATCAATTAATTTCATTCATCCTGTTAAAAGGTTTTCAAAATTAAATATCAATATTTATTTAATTTATTACTATTAGTTAATGCAAATGTTCATTTAATTTGTATGCATGGGTTTACTAACATAGTATTCTAAATCCTGATTTAACTAATATTTACATACAAAGGTTTATTTTGAACTTTGATCTGATATTTTAAATTTTGCTTCCGATAATTGTTCGTAAATTACTAAATTCTGAAATTTATTGCTTTTCTCTTGAGAATTGAATCTTTTGGTACTTAAATAATCTTTATTTATTAAAATTTTCTAATTATTATTCATATTTTTAAATTTATATACAACTTATGTCAAAAATATGAGGTAACGTACCTCATTTCATGTCTTTATCATTATGTATAAGGCCCTATCTACCACAATATATTAAAAATGGTATCTATTAAGTAAAAACCTTGTTTTTATTTTAAATATTTTATAAACTTACACAATTAACACAAAACTGGAAATGTTAAGGAGGAAAATAAAACTTCTTATTTTAAGCATAATTCACGTATACATTTTCGGGTATTTAAATAACATCTGAGAACATTTATTGATAATTCTCTAAAAACGTATGCGTTATACGCAAGGCATTCGTTCAGCTTCGATCACTGGTTAAAGATGTATAGTTAACCAGCCATTTCTTGTTGAATACAGTAGACCAAATTAAAAAGCAGGAGCGGGCTGAAAACTTAATAACAAATATAGCTAAATGTGTCTGCTGTTTAAGTACTGTTGCTTATATAGCGGACATTTTGTATATATCCATTGAAATATCAATGACTATATTGTAACTATGAGTTACCTAACCGCGATTAATTATGCACTGCACTCATTTACTCGCTGACGTGCGCTTTGACTCAGTCGATCTATATCGACTTCTGGTAAGTTATCTCTCGGCTCTTGGATTTGATGTAGGAAATTACTTAAATTATCCGGAAGATGGAGTGAATTATTCAGTCGGTTATCGAGCATATCCCAGATATGCCCGATCGGAGACAGATTAGGTGATCGCGCAGGCCATGGCATTACCGCCATGTTAGCTTCTTCCAGATAGTGTGTTGTAAGCCTTGCTGTATATGGGAGAGTATTATCTTGCTGAAATGGCGGATTAATCCACACCTGAAGATATGCCACTGCAACGTGCTTTAACACAATTTCTATGTAACTGGAACCGCTTAAATTTCCCTGGATGAAACAAGGGGTGATTAACTGTCATAACGTATTCCATCCCAAACCATCATTTTCTGTGCAAGGGCATTGTGACGTTCAAGAGCACGTTTCAAATTTCTATATTCTCCACATAGACGTCTTACACTCTTTCGCCCATCATGGGCCCACAATCAAAAACGGAACTTATCACTGAACACTACCTTATGCCATTCCAACACTCAATTTACTCGCTCATTACACCTCTCCAGTCTGCGAACGCGATGACGTGGAGTAAGAAGTAAACAAAAATAGTCGGTATGAACGAAACCCAAAACATCATAGTCGGCGATATACGGATGCCCCCAAGAGCCTTCGTCTTAAAGTTTACAATGGTTTCCCACTTAGATAACGTCTTTCATGAGCAGTAGTCGTCCTAGAACGTTGTTCGTTACGCATTAATTAATTAATCTAGTTAACACGTAATCAACATAAGAAAATATTATAGTTTAATTAAATAGTAAAATTTAAAATAAATATTTTCTTAAATATTTGCATTGTAAATTTAAAACCAAGTGCATAGCGCCAGTTAGAAATAAATTTTTAAAGAAATCCAGATAGGTAGCAATAAAATTTAAAGCCCCTATAGAACTTGCAAATATTACTAGAAGCGGTGGGAATTTTAATTAATTTCGTAGTCATGGAAATGAAAAGTTATAAAAGACCATACACCACCAAAAATCGATGTTTTTGGGTTCCAGATTTAATACTACACAATTAGGTCAAATAAGTGTTTTGTAAAATTGGTGTCAAGGCATAAAGAGAATGACGAGTTGACAAATAGTTCCTGATGTCTTAATTAAAGATACAAGTCCAGCGAAAATATCATTTTTTAAAATATACACAAGGCAGTAAAGAACACAACCCTAGATCAAAGAAAATTGAAAATTTGGACAGCTTGATTCACCAAATTAATCAAGAGAGCACGTAAGAATCCAAAATTGAGAGCTTCAGAAACTTCGTATAGAATAACAAAATCGGGCGAAGATTACTACACGTAAGTGACAAATTACAAACATTAATAACCCACAGTGAAGAAATAAGATTTTTATTCGTTTTGTATATATATATTTAAAAAACTTTTTAAATTATAAATTTTATATTTTCCTCATTTGTGAATATAACGCCAAGAACTTAATTAACAAAGGATAACGGCCATAAATTGGAACAATTATTAATTATTTAATTTAAATTTCATTTTAATTAATCAAATATATGTATGTATATGTACCTATATATTGTGTATATGTTTGAAATTATAAATATTTGTTTAAACTTTGAACTGGTTTTTACCCTACGAAAAATAAAGAAATACTTAAAGTACAGTTAGGATAATACTACTCAATCTTTAGAAAGAAACTCGGCCCTTTCGACAAATTTACAGGTGGAAACGGCCTTTTAATTGGTATTTAAAAACTGTTGTTTTAAATATTTGTTTGCTGCTTTGTTTAAAATTAGTGCACGTTGACCAGTTAATTATTAATAACAAATCTAATTAAGCAACGCAGTAAACAACGTCCAGATCCGCGACGACGCTCATAAAGTTTTTCTTCAGATTACCTCGACTAACATCTTAGTTGATGATAATTTGCAGGTTGTCGAAATCTAGGCATTTTAGTTTCTCTAACCGTAATGAAATATAGGCAAAAGAGAAAGTATTGTTTTCATACAAATGTTTGATGTCCAATTTTTAGCTAAAATACAAATTCTTGGGTCCTCTGAGTCCGAACATCACGTTTTTAGTAATTGGACTGTATGTGTGCGTACGTACGTGTCTGCGTGCGCGCCTGTCTACACACCGAGAGTGCCGCTTTATTCTTGAGATTTTTGAAATTTTTGTGATTCTCAAAAACGGTCCTAACAATTTTTTAAAATTACCATTGTTATGAATTTGATACCCCTTTACGTGAATTCTTCTGTTTCTCTGAAAACATGTGTTGAAGCGAATTAACTGATACTGGATATGATTATATGTTATGTTGAAATAAACAAATAAATAATTTAGAATGCATGCATATACAGGGTGTCCCATACATAAGTGATACCGCGCAAACTGTGGGTATCTTATATCCTGTAAAGCCCAATTTTCTTACAATATTTTTAAAATGATTTTTAAATTTTGCAAATTGAAATGATATATTTGCTATCAATACAATGTTGTCTACTAACTAAAAGCAATTATTAAACGAACGATAGCAAACACGTACTACTGTACTTTGATATGAATATAAAAACACAATGTTTGCATAGGACGTGGTTGTAGTAAAATGACCTATAAAAGTTATTTGACCTTTACTTTCTTCCAAATAACAGATCAGTTTTAAGCCAGCTGTGAGAGTTTAAGATTTAACTTTTAAACATATAAACAGAATTAAATATAGTCAAATCTAAAGTCGTATACTCGTGAAACTATTCCATTTATGTTTAATTATAAATTAAATAATATATCTCTCCAAAGAGTACACTCAATTAAGGATCTTGGAATAACAATTGATTCTAAGATGACTTTCACAGATCATGTTGATCATGTAGCCTGTTCTTCTACTCAAATGTTAGGTTTCATAATAAGAAATTGCAACACGTTCAGTACAGCAACGCTTAAATTGCTGTACTCGTCGCTTGTGGGTATAAAACTTGAATATGGACCACTAATTTGATACTCATTATATGAATCTCACAAATTATCTCTACAAAAAGTTCAAAGGAAAGTTTTAAAATTTAAAATTATGATATGAACCAACTTTTGCTTCTCACTAACTCGAAATCTTTAGAAAGCAGAAGGAAACATACTAGCTTTATCTTCTTATTTAAATTACTCAATGGTAAAATCGATTCACCTCAATTGTTAAGTCCTCTTAATTTACAGGTACCCCGTTTAGATTTACGGAAAAATAATTTCTTCCATTTTCCAACAGCTCACTCAAACTTGTACGTGATATCTCCCGTTTATGTTATGTGTTCGAATTATAATTCTGTTATTCCTAATATTTGATATTTTTGTGGTTCACTTGCTAATTTGCCATTTGTAATTAACTAACTAATTAATTCTAATTTAGTTTATTCTAAATTAAATTATTTACCAATTTATCCATAAATATGTAAGCGTCAATTTTTGTTAACTTTAATATTAAATATGGAATTAATTTATATTGTACCCTGTAAATGGATTGTAAAGCTGTTGGACATTAAATGTTATTATCATTATTATTATTCTTATTATTACTTGCTACCAAAAATATTTGTTAAAGATACAGGATTTTAAATTGTTTTATCTCGAATGACAGACATGATATTAATACAATTAAATTTGTTTTAAAATGTGTAACATGTTTAATGGAGATATTCTAAAAAAAATAATCGATTCTTTTTACGCCGACCAGCAATAATATTAATCCACAAAAATTACTATTGTAAACAAAGAAACGCAATTGGAGAGTACATTACTTATTGATTTTTTTTTGCAAAAATGATTTTTAAATTTTCGTTTATCTGTTAGATTTGTGTGCCAGAGATTGAGAAATTCTTTTCTAAAATATGTTATGTAAAGGAACATGAAATTCTCTTAACGTTATTTTCTGGAATAAATATTTTAAGGAACAAACATATATTCCTAATTCAAGATATACTAATGAGAAATACACATTATAAGCAACGATACTGCTATCCAGAGTTGGACTTGATACTATAAATGTTAATATTTCGGAAATAAAACGCTTCTGAAAATACTTCCGTATGCAAATTTTGTTTTACATCTCGTAAGATACCCACAGTTTACAGGATGTCACTTCTATTTGGGACACCTTTTATAAACAACGCTTTACTGTTAAAATTAATGTAAAAGTAGTCGGTCACATTAATATAACGCTTCTTGTCCCAAAAAAATTGTTTATTTTCGTTTACACGTGGACCTATATTTTATCATTTAGTTTATATTGTGTAAGCCATCATTGCTACATCGGTACAAGTAGTATCATCCCTTTGCCACGTAATACTTGATTATAACCTTATAAAATGAGTTCTGTAAAGAAAATTCCGCAAAATGCGAGGTGTGTGTTGTGATAAAATTTCTTTCGGCAAATACATCTCAGCAGTAAACCTTTATCGTGAATTATTTGTAGTATACGCCAAAACTGTTTGAATAAAGGTGTTGTTCGTCAGTTGGTTCGATCTTTAAAAACACAAGGATGAAAATTCCGATGAAGAGCCGAGTGATGGGCCTTTTATGGTCAATGATGATTTCGTAACAAAAATGGATGACCAAGTTTGCGAGAATCATTGATTCACGATCTTGAAGCTTCCCAGACGATTTCCACAAATTTCTCAGCCTGTTCTGTACGGGATAGTCACTCAAAACCTAGGCTTCCGGAAGTCCTGTGCTCGGTGGGTACCAAAATTACTTACTGAGTTCCACAAAGCTAAACTAGACTTTCTTTTACGTTATAACGCGGTAGGAGAAGAATTTTTGAACAGAATTGTAATTAGAAACGAGACTCACGTAACCTATATGAACATTGAGACAAAATAGCAGTCATTGTAATTAAATCGTACCGCTTTACCGACCAAATCGAAGATTTCTCGTCAAACTTTGCCAGAGAGGAAGGCTATTGCCACAGTTTTTGAGATACTAAGGGAGTTTTATTTGTCAAACTTATGAAGCGTGGTACAATCACTGGGAGACTTTGGTAAAACTGAGACAGGCCATTTAAAACAAATGCTATGAAATGTTGAGGTCCGGTGTTGTTTCCACATGCAACATTCGTCCTCACAGTCCTCGGTTAACCCAAAACTTTCTGAGCCAATTCAATGGAATGTCTTGGATCATCCTGTAATGTGTCTACGCTTTTCACCACGTTTACCTTTAGTTAAACAATTGGATAAACAATTATTAAAACGTAAACGTGATGTCGAATTAAGGCATACACATTAAATGTATATAGTTTAATTTTTGATCAACATTTTGTTAATTCATTATTAAGGTAACATCCTGTATATATCTTTTTCTTAATTATTTCACATGTAATTACCGGTCTGTACTTATTTATCATGTTCATTTACCTATTTACCTTTTTATTCTGTAATTAACGCCGTATTCGCGTCTGTTTGGATAAGATACGCTCTTCACTGTCATAAAGGTCGACGTACTTGACCTATGCAGCATAATTTATTTAATTAGAATGATACAAAAGTTATGAGTCAACTTGAAGAAAATTGTCTAATATCGGGTATTATGCCCCAAAACGTCTATAACCGCTTGTATACGCCTTGAGAGGGAAGGGAACAAATTTAGAATATAAACTTGAGTAATACGTTCATATTCTTCACGAAGCACGTTCTGAAGCTCAGTAAGATTTTCTGGCTAGCCTGGTCGACCTCTAACCCTACGCTGAAGTTCATCTCAAAGGTTTTCGATGATATTCAAATCAGGGCTGCAGGCTGGACATTCTAGGGTATTGATTCCTATTTGTTCCAAATAATTCGTCACGATTTTTGCAGTATGCGGCCGTGCATTATCATGCATAAAGACGAAATTATTCCCTATAAATGGACCAAATGTAACAATTGCTTCTCCCAAAACATCCTCTAAATACCGGTGAGCATTCAGAGGGCCATTGATGAAGATAAATTCAGTTCAAGCTTAAAATGAAATTCCAGACCAATCCATAACACCACCACCGCCCAACTTTCTTCTCTAGGACATACAAGTTTGGGCATATCTTTCATTTGTTCGTCTCCAAACCCTCTCTCGACCGTTTGCCAGACCTCAAACAGAATCGCGATTCATCAGTAAAAGAATTCATCTCCAATCGTGTACATCCCAGTGTTGATGTTGTCGAACAAATATTAATCGGTTTCTGCAGTGTTTGGGTTGTAATTCAAGAACAATAGCTCGACTTCTTGCAATTAGTCTAGTTTCGTTAAGGCGCCTTCTCACTATTCGCTCACTTACATTCACATTTCGAATCTCCTGCATGCGGTTTCTTTCAGCAATTGCAGTGGAATGGCGATTTCTCCAAAGTTCCATCAAAATAAAACGATCATTTCTTTGTTAGGTAACCCTTCTACTACCGGAACCAGGCAAACGTGAATATTTAGCAGTTTCCAGAAAGCGATGGAAAGCTCTCCGTAATGTAGTTCTCTGTATAACTAAAGCTTCGGATACAAAAATTTGATTTCTTCCGTCTTGCAGCAACGCAATAATTTGAGCAACATGTACAGTAGTTAACGGCATACCTCAACCAGAAACAAAGTTTTCACATAGATTTAATCGAAATATACGTTTGAAACTTAGATGATAACCAGGGACT
Organism: Phrixothrix hirtus; assembly: GCA_024586415.1. Taxonomy (NCBI): domain Eukaryota; kingdom Metazoa; phylum Arthropoda; class Insecta; order Coleoptera; family Phengodidae; genus Phrixothrix; species Phrixothrix hirtus. The sequence goes on along the minus strand of JAHWXV010926505.1, from coordinate 2,122 downwards.
ACAGAAAACAACAACATGAACGTCAAATTCAAGTCTGAAACAGTCAAAATCAAAGCATACATGATCGCAATAAACACTTAAATTGTGATCAAATATGATACAATGCATAAAATTTCCAATGAATTTTTATTTTCGGAAATTTATAGGGTGGCCACTTTTTTTGCCAGTCAGTGTACAATGAAGTTCCGGGTGATTAAAGGTTAGAACAATGAAATTCTGATATTAGTAACGTTGATGAAGATTCAGTAGATGTTGAAGATGAGAACAAATCTAAAGAAAGTTGCTCTGATGTAGAAGATGACATACCTTATCCGAGTTTTACTGGTGGTGATAACATTACTATACGGGATAAACATCCTCTGATTACAAAAAATACTCGAGCCAGGGAAAAACATGTGGTGGCAAAACTATCCGGTGCAGTAAGAGCCGCTAAAAATGTTATGGATATACTAAAAAGTTGGAAATTATTTTTCCCTGACAGAATGTTACAAAAGATTGTAATATACGCAAACATAAAGATACGAACTCTATTTCCAAATTATTCAAGATTTAGGGATGCAAAGGAAACCGATTTTATTAAACTAAAAGCCTTTTTTGGCTTACTGTATTTAGCAGGTGTTAACCGATCAAGTCATCAACATTTTTTTATTTATGGAGACAAGACACTATCAGAATGAAGATATTCAGACTAGTGATAGGTATAAACAGGTTTCATTTTCAAATTCTTAGATTTGATAACATACCTGATGATCTTAGAAGTGATGGAAAAAAGCAAGATAAACTGACATACATCTGAAAAGTATTTGATGAATTTGTAACCTATTGCAAGGACTGGTGCATAACTGTGGACAAAACGCTTCCTGCCTTTAGATTCCGCTATAGCTTTAAAGTTTATGTGCCCAATAGACCGAGTAACTACGGCATTGATACAAAAACTCTCTACTATTCTAATATCGAAGTGTTTGTTGGGCGCCAAAAAGAAGGACCATATTGTTTCGACAACAGACCTGCTGAGGTTGTAAAGGGACTGGTGCAACATTTATCAGGAACAGGACATGACGTGTGACAATTACTTTACGTTATTAAAATTAGCTGCAGATCTTTTGGACATGGGATTGCCTATAGTAGGCACGTTAAAGAAAATATAAGGAAAATTCCCCAGCTCGTTACTGCTAACATAAAAGAAAGACCAATTCACAATTCGATATTTGATTTTCTAAAACGTGTCCTCTTGTTTCCCATAAACCTAGAAGGATTAAATGCATATTGTTGCTATCTTTTCAACATGATGATGACACGATTGACCCTTAATTAGGAGAAGCGTCGAAGCCTGGAATAGTTACATACTATAACATAACAAAATGCGGAGTTGGTGCAAATGATGAACTGCAAAAGACATACTCCATTACAAGTGTCTTTAATAGATTGTCACTTACAATTTTCTTCATCTTGATGAATATTGGTGGAATCAACAGATGCATTATATTCAATTCCAATACTGGAAAAGCTCTTCCCAGATGTGAATACTTACGTAGATTATCAAAAGAACTAATAGGAAATTACGCAATACGAAGAGTATTAGAAATACAAATTTTCCACGTAATGTAGCTAAAATTAAGAGAAATTTACGATATTCGAGAACATTGTGCAGAATTCGCACGCACTGAAGAAATATGTCAATATTGTTCACAGAAAAACCAAAAGAAAATGCATCAATTGCGGTAGCAGAGAATATACTACAACAACTTGAGTGTGTCTTTCATTTAATATCGTTTTGCTGAGTTTGTACGACGATGTAAAGGATTAAAACGTAAAATTGTTTTGTTTTGTTTAAACATTTAGTTTATAAAGGTTTGTTCTATTAGTTTAAGTACGATTCTCGTATCAGTACATGAACGCTTTCGTACGCATGCGCTAGCATTGCACTGTTCGATAATCGGTTCAAGATACGTGTTGATTGGAATGTTATTCTAGCGATTATATGAACTAATTTTAAATTAAAATTTAAATCAATGGATAAGTGAAACGGTTAATATTTATAAATTTGTACATTTTATCGATGGCATATAAAATTAGACACATTATATTTGTAGTTGTTGATAATAATATGATATAAATAGTA
>JAHWXV010926499.1:0-13024 GCA_024586415.1 Phrixothrix hirtus | reverse complement strand
ATAACTGCTAGACATAAAATGGCCCTGAGCGATAGCTAAAATTATATGCTGTAAGTATCTCTTACTAATTTTATTAATAATAATACCCAAAGTTTAAAAAATTGACTTTTAGATAAAATTTGTAATACTTATTGCGAAAGCAAGTGAGGTAAAATATATTATCCATCAATAAAATATTTTACCTCATAACTACTTTTTTATACTTCACAACTTTCGGCCATATTTGGTTTCGTTCAATAGGAGGATTGTAGTTGTAAGCTCAGATCTCGGGCTTTATTCAGTCTCGGATGACTTAAGCGTGATTTTAGTTATTATTTAGGGCAACCTGCGTATTCTTTGCCCTAGCGACTGCTTTATTTAATTACCGGAGTAGCCGCAGTTTTCCTACTTTGGTTTATGTAATCTTACAACATTGTTTGTGCTTTGTTTATTTACATATGTACAATTAGCAAATCAATTAGATTCGAATAGTATCCATATTCTGTACTAATTCTATAATCGCTGTTTACAAACGCAAGTCCTTATAAGAGACATGCAATTACTATCTGAAATTATTTTAAGATTTTCGTGCATCTAAACCAAACAAACAACATGCAGGGTGCTTTTGTTGTGTTTTGTGTTATTGTAACAATTAAGAGTCCTAGCAGTAAGTTAAGCTTTTGTCAATTAAGTGGGATTTCAATGCTCTTTGAATAATTTTTAGCAGCTTGTGAAGGAATAATAAAAGTGTCCTTAAAAATTTTTGATATTTGTGAACCTGGAGCTAGACTTATTTATCTTTCTTGTATGTTAAATTGTAGAACTTTCGAATTAAAAGTGCTTAAAGTTCTAAACACCTTGGTCGTAAAGAAACACATGTTTCGGCCATTTCACTCCAAATGGGAGTCCTTCAACGAAAACTGTCTACGTGGAAGGATATTTCAAATAATATCTGAAAAGGAGCCCATAAGTTATCAGAACATCGTCAGATGGCGTTACGAAGGAAATTCTATTCTGTGGCCTTCGGTTAGAGGTCCTTGAAGTTATTTAGTATAGATCAGGCTTATAACAGGTATTTCGTGTAATTTAAGGTAGAGAATTATGTAGGTTGTGAAATTTGTAGCACTGCATGCTGTTTATATAGCCTGTTTTATATTCCTGTGTAATTTATTAATAAAAATTCCTTCTCTTAACATTTTCATTGTTAAATTTCATGCACTAATGCCACTTTATAGATTTTGTTTATTTTAAATAGAACATTACGTTTTTTATCACAAGATGTCTATAGCTATCTGATATTAAATTAAATTATTGTATTTACATTTTAATTCCAAAGGTAAAGCGAATTTAATGTTTATCTATAATTGTTAGTAATATTTTCCTATCTTTTCCTATCAATTAGATTCTTTTTATCTATATTTCCAGTTTATTTATGAAAATGGTTTCGTTTGTGGGATTTTAATAACCAGTTACTGTTTTTAAATACTATTGTTTGCGAACTTTGAATTAATATTGAATTCTTTTATTATTCGCTATTTCTAATATTTATATTTAAAATTTGAATCTTAGAATAGGTAATAATGTAATAAATTCGAAGTTCATGACAAATTACCCAACTTTACCTCATTTGATTTCGCATTAAACATCACTAGTTAAAGTTACAGCATATATAATGTCGTTATTTGGCATTCAAAACAAGTCATTAATCACATTTTTCAGTAGAAACAACAAAACATGTTAAAGACTTTATCTGTTATTTTAGAATATATCTTGCCTTGAAAGTTCAGTTCTTCTAAAGCTATTCAAAAAAAATCCTGTAGAGACTAAACTAGAAGTCACATAAAATGGCAATGCCATGAGAAAGGCTAAAAACTGTTATAAAAGGCGAGAATTTCAAAAATTTGGACAAGAAATAGAAATTTTAAAATTGTGGTTAAATTACGTACGAATTTTTGAAAGTCACTCCTTTAATAGAAGTTTATTAATTTTCTCAACTTTAGTGTCTCATCAGGATGTGATGGTTGTATCAGTGTTTCATTCTACTTTGCAGATTAGGTAATTAATTATGACTTGGGGTTGATGCGGAGGAGAGTTCGTTCGGGAACATCCTATAGATTTAAAAGATGTAGCACTCTTCAAATTTTATCTGCTCTATAAGCTACAAGAATTCAGTTTCAAGTTTTAAGATCAAGTTTATTACCTATTAATAAACTTTAAAATAAAGTATTTAACAAAGAATTAATGTTATATAAATCTTTAGTGTAATAAAATCCATATCATAGGTCTGTGCTCTGACAGATTGATTGAAATGCAGTTATTGTCACGGTTTCTATTTGCAAGCATTATCTTCAGTGTAATGTTACGATTTAGAGACCGGGTGTTTAAAACATGAGTCTCAGAAATTATATAAGAGCAAGTGCCGAGCGATAATCTTTGGAATTTTTGCAACACCTACGTTTTGGGTTAAAAATGTGCCAAAGAACGATGGCGTGGTTTAAGCATTCTTAATGTATTTCATTTGGTCACTAGAAAGAAAAATTCAATTAATTATTTTATATAAGTGGACTTTATAACTTTTTTCCGTCTTCATAAAATATTTATTGTTTAGTAATGGAAAATTCGGCCAACTTCAGACGACGAGATTTCCAGTATTTTATTTTAAACTGCGAATTCAGTTTTTCGGCGATCGATTTAAACTAAAAATTCAGAATTACAGGTTTTACGCCATTTTAAGGCTATTAATTTTTCCCAACGTCCTAGATTATAAACGGGAAAAAATCCTATCCTCAAAAGGCGAATTTTAGTTTGAAGCTTACATAAGAAATAACTCGTAAAAACTATTAGGATAAACGCGATCAGATGATTTTTAAAAAGTGCACAAACAAAATAAAAATTATCTCCCACCGTATGTGGCTGAACACAAATCAAGTACAAACAACAACATAATTATAAAAACTGGTTAAATAACTAAAAAATAGTATATTGTAAAACAAGTGCTGAAAGTTGGATATTTCGCACGAGTGTGAGTTTGAGCCACGAGCCGTTAGGCGAGTGGCTTAAACACACGAGTGTGTAATATTCAATTCAGCACGTGTTATACACTATATTTTCCCGATGATCACTCATATCAGACAATTTTTAAAATTACGTAACAACTCGTGTTAATTAAATTTGAATAAGGATCGCCGACTTTACTTTATTACTATAGCAACATACTATGTAAGCGTGTGAAATATAATTTACATGACCACGTGATGTCCATTTCATAACAGTTTCGTTGCTGTGCTAAATGTATAACTTTCAATGATAGTAACCTATGCAAAATTATCCATTTTTCGTAGTGGTCGTCGGAAAAATTAATTAAAAACAATTACAAAAAATCCTAAAATAAAATGCGTGTCATTACAAAGCGTCCCTTAAATATTTATCAGAAAATCTTTTATTGGCATCCTTAATTGAAAAACAAGCTGTATATATACAAGTATTTTATCGACAAATTATATAGAAAATTATAATGGAAGACCTTTAAATAATTTAGGACTCTATAATCTGATGAAACGGCGCTACGCACCTTTAGAGGGTAGATATTTGTAAATGTAAATATTCGGAACTTACAGATGTGTACGATTAGCTAAGGTGAATGGGAATTCAAAGAGAAGGATCTCACTGATTGACGTTAGGTAAGTTCAATAGTGCTGTTGACGGTAGGTGTCGGTAGATTGTCTTAAATCGGTAAGACGCTATTTTACCTTAATACATAGCAAAGGATTGAAAACCACAGTTCGAAATCCCTCGTGTATTGCAGCTTCTAAAGTTGTAAAACTCATTCAATTACGTCACTAGTATAGTGCAACTAATTGCTGAATTTATCACATTATAAAATGTTTTACCCCGTACCTGCAAATTTAGGTAACTTATGAATAATGTGACTAAATCAAACAGGTTAATAGAATAAGTCGGTATAATGGAATAAAGTCAATATGAGAATATATACTGAAAGCACAATTCAAAAATATTTCGCGTAATATAAACTTTAACTTCCCTCAATCGTGGATCTAACGATTGACAAAGCGAGATTATTGGTACGTTAAACAGATTTACATGTAAATGTATATGAATAGATAACAACAGGAAATTCATTCCTAATTTGAAGTCTATTAAATATTTTCGTAATTTATCGTGATAATTTAATTAAGAATTTCTGGTAGCTAAATATTTCATAACTGTTTTAGGTCTACAACTTGCAGGTAAGTAAAAAGGAACATCCGTGGTTGCTCAAGACGGTAAATTGACTAAGTTTCAATGGAAGGTTGCTGCCCAAGTCGAGATTACGGTAAGATAGAAGTTGTTAGAAGATGAACAATACTTCCTACCGGTCCATTTTGTCCCTGTTTATCCACAACCTAGGTTGTGATGTGACCCTGACTAGCACATACTACATTAACTTGCTTCGACGGCTATGACACATTCGTCTAGTACTATCATATCTCGAGACCGACTCCGATTTTACTTTTAGCTTTATACACGGGGGAACGGTTGTAAAATTTCCAGCGAAATATGTTAATGTGAAAAAGCGATGCGATGACATTTTAAAAAGACCATAAGAAGTTAACCACGAGTGAGTGACCGTAAACCAATTTAAAATGAATATTGCATGTAAATAAATGTAGTTAATTAGAACTTAAAGATGTCGAAATATTACGCAATAACCAAAGTATTAAAATACCGTTCAAAGTGAATAAATATTGCTACCGAAATGTATAACAAACATAAAACAATCTCAAAACCGAGCTTAATTAACAAGAAAGCATTAATTCTAATTGCGCAATATTACGTTATAAATAAAGTGCTAATCAAAGCTATGAGCGATACGCTTATCAATAGGTGTAAGATCGAATAACAACTATCAATAACGTTCGTAGAACAGAGAACGAAACGCCGAGTATTTTGTATAAAAGGCCGCAGCTTTTAAGCTAAAAGGATAGTTTTTGAAATTTCTTCCTCGAGCTAACAGCGATAGTTCTGGTTATTCCGTGTTCTAACTAACACTGTACCATTCTTTGTATAAAGAATAGCTGCATGTCTGCCTATAAGGTCGAGATATGTTTGTCAAATTAAAAAGCGCTTTGTTAACTGCAAAGAACGCAAACCGTCTATGCCGAATTACAATTACAATTATAATTTGAGAAACGCCGTCGCAGAATTAAAACTACAAAACTAGTTCAGCCATCCGAAAGGGCGAAACCCCTTTTATTATCCGATCCTGAGAAGCTTATTGTCGAAAGCGGATGAGTTGCTCTGTAACGGTCCTGTCTCGGCAATAAACATAAATAGAACGCTCGAACGTTGAGTTGAATCTGTAGCGAACGTATAGGCGCCGATATTACCGGTGAATACGCTGTCGTCAAACACCTTTGAGTTGACTAGGTAGCGAGAGTCTGTTTGACGCCATCATCCCGTGATATCTTTGTCTACCGAGTGGACCAAGGTGTTATCGTCTGGACCGCCTGAAACCTTAGGCGAAGGAGCACGCTCGCAGCTGATCTCTTTCGCATTTGCAAGGATACTGAATTATCCGAGCAAAATTGATAAGTAACAGGAGCATAGAATATTGCGTCGGACGGCGCGCGTTTCCTTTGCAACCAGCGAAAGCGACACTACGCGTCTGTCATGATTATATTCGTACTGAGAACGTCTTTTGCATTGAAAGCTTTCGATCAGTTAATAACCAATTGTTTAAATTTCAACTGTTAGATATTGGCCAATGTAAATATGTACAACGCATTAGAAAGTGTTCATTTAAATTATCATTTCCTTTATTATGAACAAAATTACTTTTGAAGGTTTTATTCATCTTATTATTTCCGTCGAGGTTAGCTATTAAATATATGATTGTGAAAGGATCGTTTCACATGAAAAGCCGCGACCACATTCGAGGGCCGCCCCGTTTTAGTACATAACTTTCTCCTCTTTAGAATAACCGAATACGAACCGTTCCAAGGGAGAGCCCTAGCAGCTTTAGTGCCCTCTACTAGACCAGACTGAACCTACCCACTCTGATGACTAATCCTGACGGAAAAAATATAAATTAATTTTATTGAACCTGTGACCCAAAAACTACCCTTTGAACATTTACATGGTCACAACATTCAAGGTTCTGTAGTCCTGGAACGGTGTAATTTACAAAGTGGATTTACGTTGCGGACACATTTATCATAATTTATGATAGTGACAACTGAATAATTATGGAAATCAATTATTAAGAATTAATTTACATATAGCAAATATACAAACTAGATCATGGTTTTATTACCATTTCTAAATTAAAGCTTAAATATATGTAAAATATTTATTTCAAATATAAACGGGAATACATTCGTAAATGGGCTATGACTTGCTTTTAAATTTTCCAAATTAGTATTAATTCATTAGTTCAAATCAAATTCCTTAGTTAATATTATCTTTATCTTTTAAAATGCAGAATTTGAAGTTTGTCATTGTATTTGACAAATTTTTAAATTTAAAATTTAAATTGTGTCTATTTTGATTTTGTGACACTAGATGGCGTACACTTATAAACTTTTGGTTTTCGCTCGTTTGGAGCGTGGATCACTTTTTAATTTTAGATTGTTATTATGATGGGTTTCGTTGAAATTTCTATTACGCCGTAATTAAGAACCAGGGAAGCCATTTTGAAATTAAAACTAGAATTCCGATTACACTAAATTATTTCTTGGATTTATTCATTTATGGTATGGAAAACCCAATATTTATTACGTCATTGATTATAGTAAAGTGACCTTTTCTTTTAATTATTACGACGTCCTTTTGTTAACAACGTATTCCCAACTTGTACGACAATAAGGCATTGCTGAACGAATTTTACTTGAAAATTTTGATTGCAGCATATCAATTTATTAGAATTTAAATATTTGCTGTTAATAAACCAAGATTTTTCTAAGAGCAAGTATTAATAAATGTTTGAACTTTGCATATTGTACTAGGGATTGGCACTGATAATATTCAAATACATTGTGTTTTGTCTTAAAATTTAGTTTATTAACGGTTTTGATCAAATAATGTAGTTTTGATACTATTGTACATTTGTTTTGCTAATTTTGGCATTGCTCATGTCCGTAATTACATAAAATTATTATTTAAATTTTAGTATACAATTGGAACGCGTGCAAGACAGTTTTTTAAATTTTTGTTTTCGTAAATTAACCAAAAATATGTTAAATTACAAGAATTTGAGAAATATAGTAATTAGGAATATTTCATTTTGTTTATTCAATTTATTTTACTTCGTCCTATATTATTTATAGAGTTTTCACCTTTTCTCTGTTACCTCATACATTTTTCCATTTTCAGAGGATTCTTTTATTTAATTTCCGTCGATTTAGTTGATAATTATTTTTTAGTAATTCTTTTGAGCTAATTTTTTGCTCTTGCAATAGCGCCATGTTATTGTTTATTATATTAAATAACTAGTAAATATTATTTATTGTCATTTGATTTTAAAATACTTTAGCAATTATACAAATATTTTTAGCTAGAAACTTTGTATTTTGCAATGTACCAAAAATTTATTATTCGTTATACCATTTTATTTCCCTTTGTTAACGAAATCTTTTATTTGAATTACATTTTAGGACTAACTGTTATTTACAGGTACTGTGTAAGCTCGTGAAGTGTATAACGGTACAAACGGGCCCTTGCGCCCCTGATGTTATCAAAATCGGTAATTCCCCTGAATTATCTAGTTTGCCCCGGCTACAACAGTGGAGATTGGGGAGGTTCTATCTTTGCGAACGAATTCAATTAAGCTAGCATTCAGGGATTATAAGTAGCTGTCTAAAAATTCAGGAAATAGTCGTAAATAAGGGCACCACTTTGTTTTTAATAATAACGGAAGGATAATAGTCCAAAGTTTTGTTATTATAGAGGACGGTAAAACAAAGAAACCGATCTCCAAACTTTTAGATAGAGAATTGCATTAATACGTACTTACAGTAAGGTAGCTTTTCATGCACGCAGCTGGGTTCGCTCTTCGATCAGGTAAAATTTAGACAGACTATCTAATTTGGTTATTCGCTTAACTAATTAACTAATTCCTGAAAGAAAGAATGTATTACTATATCTACAGGTTTGCTTATAAAAAAATAGAATCTGTACTTAAAGATCAAATATAATGAAAAGTAAAGCAAGTGAGTTACAATTAACAATTTACATAGCTCTCCGGAAGGGAATAATGGAAACAATAATTTTCTATATCTAGATTAAGGGACCCTTACGGTGCTATTAATTAAACTAGTCTAAAATGAACAAAACATCTTAGCCCTAAGGGCCTCAATAATATAAACAATTAAAAATTTAAAAACGTCAGTCTTTTTATTTGTGATATTAATGAACTTGTCTGGAATTTATACGTGATCGACTAATTCGTCCTAGCAGAGTTTACTTAACGAGAGGTGCAGATCGGTGGAATGTAGATAACAGATAAATCACTTACTTGGTGTTCTGAAGATCGTTAACTTCCCGAAGGAATTGAAGATAATAAACGTGCTACCTCGGATATTCGTCTTATAGTATTTTGCATACAACTTTGTCGGACTTAAACCCTTTGGTACCGAATCGACAGGCAATTGAAAACAGACCCTTTTTATTACAAGTTCGCTCTTGGCGGAAATAGATCAAATTTCTACCAATTGATCCCCTATACAGCATTCAATTTTATTCTTTGATATCGCCTGGACACTCAATATGGAAGCGCAACCTAACTCTGCAACTCTTAGATCTCTACTACTGGTAAATGAAGTATTTCTCCTTGAAATTGAAAGGGCGAAGACGAGAGGGGTTATCGCTTATATTTAGGCTTGCAAGCCTTCTCACGGGGATTGCTGAATAAATATTTTGAAGATTATTCCTATGTTTTCTAAAACGTAAAATGGAATATTCGAATTTTAACTGTTGTTAAAATGGAATTATACAATTTAAAAATTTACAATTGGGATTTTGGCGTAAAACTGATACTGGTAATTCACCACTTAGATTTTATTATTACTACACGGGTGTACCGGGTGTTTCCAAATGAATGACCAATGTTGTAAGAATTTCAGACGCGCTTACAAGTGTCCAATGAATCTATGATATTTTTATTGTTTTTAATTATAGAAAGCGTTAGCGACGCTGAAACTTTACAATTGTGTTTGCGCAAACCAATCTATGTGTTACCTTTATGTGATACATACTTTGCAAATCACATTAATACTCCTAAAAGTTGACCTTGTTATTTTAAAACGCCAACAGGGCTTGTCGAGTTCCAAAAAATAAAACTACGGTATGAGTTTCTTCGGCGATGAAAATTAAAAAGCAGTTTTACCAACAATTTAAATTGAAAATTATTGTGCCTAATTGTAGAGCTTTCCGCCGGTATGAGAATTTTTGAATTCGATGCTTTTATAGGATTTGTAAACAAAACTTGTCTTATTTACAAATTTATTAATTTAATAAATAACCAATCATAGTTTGATGCGTACTATAAAAAAGCCATTAACCTATACTTGTATTTACTCTTGTAGTCGTTTTTTGGTTAAAACTCATAATTTTTACGAGAGGATAATTTTATTAAAGCAGGTTCCTTATCAATTTGTAATTTGGATTCATCCCAATTAAATTGAGAGCTTTTAATCATTTTTTTGTTTAATACTATATTTTACTTTGTTTTTATTATGATAAAACAAAGGCACTGCTTATAAACTTGCTTTAATTAAAAAAGTTCTTTTTCCACATAAGTGAACTTTTATGGAAGTTTAAAATTCACAACTAACACGTTTGGACAATATTGATTAACTGCTGGTTAGCTAAAATTTTAACTAGGATAACAATAAAACTAATTATATTAGTTCCTAGTTTAATGAAAAAATTACTCAGCACACTGTAAAACTAAATAATAAGTTGCAAAGCACGACCTTGGATATGGAAAAACTTTTGAAAATTATCCTTCCATCTGATTAGGTACGTATGAAAATATTGATCGTTTGGTCTACACAAATACATGCATTATCATGTAATTATAACGATTTTAAGTAATGTTAAGATAAATATACAAGTCCTAATCTTTCTTATTTACCTAAAAGTCAGTCATTTTCGCAATTAGTATACATAAATACACTTATACTTATATTATTTTCTCTTATAAATACTTAGTTAGTCTTAGTTAACGCTCAAGTCATTGAAATTATTTATAATTGGCACAAGGTCAGAATAACTTAGAATTAAACATTTAAGCGTACAGCGTTATTTATCAGAACGAAAAATTTATTGTAATAAATTTAGAGTTTAGGTAGTCATTAATTGCTGTGAGAAATGACACAATGTACTTGTCCCGCAATCATGATAGGTTAGAACTATATGAAAAACTAGAAAAGATACGGAAACCGTATTTTACATAGGTATCTAACGTGATGTGATATTTCGACAGAAATAATTTTCAAGTTGGCTGCTCTTTTTGAAATACCGTAAATAGCTACCAACTCAATTTTTTCAAATATAACACCAAAATTTTTCCCATACCCTGATTTACTATAGAAATCAAAATAAGTTTACCAATTTTTATTCTTCTAACGTTTACATATATTTTTTTTATTCTACGGAGGGCCGAAATCACGTTACACTGAAAAGTGGATATTTTGACCTGTAAATATCGCAGCCATGAGGTGTAACAGCAGGATACCTATCTACCAAAAATTTTGAAAATATCTCTTGGTGTAGGGGAAGAACTTGAGGCCACCCAAATGGGACTGCTATTTTTTTATCATATACAATAATGAAGAATTTAGTAAGGCATCAACAATTTTTGCCGCCGTATTGTGATTTTTATCATAGCAGACTTTAATAATAAGCGCCATAAAAAAGAACAGCGTACTTTCTTGTTAATTTATTATAATAAATGTTCAAAATTATCAGAATTGGACCTTTAACCATTTAAACATTCTTAATCTACTGCCTTGGATAGTAACTATTCTTATTTCTTGTTGGTTCAAAATGGTGAAAGACAACTCATACATATTTTGAACCGGAGGGTTATATACCTCTACTTTAACTTGTAACATTTCCCGTGGGAACTGTTACAGTGTAAAAGTGACGCTTAAATCGATTTGCAACAAATTGCACGTGCATCTGTGTTTACGTTAAAATTCCGCAAGATTCTACAGATAAGACATTATAAAAGACAGTAAGAATACAACCGGGAGTGAATTATTTTAAATTGATTCGAGTTTAAATATCGTTCGTTAACCTGAATAAAGAGAAAGTGTAAGTAATTAGCATACAAAGATAACGAAATACAGCGCAATAATAATTCTGATTTAAGACACTAAGAAACCTCTCAAATTAATTAATAATTAATAGAGGTTGCTTCTAAAAATTTATAATACATACTAGAACAACCTCAAAACCTCTTTTAATTAATAAGAAAGCATTAATTGAAATTGCGAAATATTACGATATAAATAAATTGCTAATTAAAGCGCATGAGGCTGTGCGCTTATCAGTCAGTAAAAGACTGAATACACAAGTATCAATAGCGTTCGTAGAACAAAGGATAAGGCGTTATAATTATGTATAAAAGCGAGACACTTTCAAGTTAAAGGGGAGTTCTTGTAGATTTCTACTCGAATTGGCACCGAACTATTCTCTGTCCGAGAATATATTGTATTTAGCTTTACCTTGAAGGTCTAGCTATATTTTCAAAAGTAAAAAAAGACGGTTTGCTAATTACAAAAGTACGCAAACCGTTTCCTCAGAATTGTTAAGATTCTAATACAACCGTCGTCGCCTAAATAAGCGACGAAGCTAGTTCAGTTATCCAAAATAGTGAAACCCCTTCTACCATCTACCTTTCTGCGATCTTATATTCGAGAGCGGATGCGTTGCTCTGTAGTGGCCCCGTCTTGACTATAAGGAAACAGAACGCCTGAGTTTCGAGTTGATTTTGTAGCGGAGACTCAGACGCTGCTGCAACCTGTGATTGCGTCGCCGCCAAACATCTTTGCGTTGTTAAATAGCAAAAGTCAATTTAGCGTCGGTTGATCGTGATATCTTCATCCACCAAGTGACATAGGTTGCGAGTGGAGAAAGATATCATTACCCGGACCTCCTGATCCCTTACGCGGGGTAACTCGCCCGAACGCGATGCGGCCCCCTTTGCGCCTTGAGGAATATTAAACTGTACTAACGTAAAGTATCAGGGACGCCAAAACAATCTTCGGGCGGCGCGCGTATTCTGTACGTAGCACAAGCGACACTGCGCATCTGTCAAACCAACGGTAATACAGAGAACGCTGTTTTGCATTGAATATTTTAATTTTTGGTTATTTTTTGTAAATATGTACAAATTACCGTATAATGTTCTTATGAGTTATTATTTTATTTAGTACAAATAAATTATGCTTTGAAAGTTTTATTCATCTTATTATTACCGCCGAAGTTACTTATATTAATTCAACATAAATTAATTTAAGTAACAAGTTCGTTTCATATAGGTGGTTGAGATCACATTCATTGGTCGCATCGTTTTAATACCTAAGCTTTTCCACTTTAGGATAACCGATTCCAGTTTATCTCAAGAGGGCCTTAGGAGCACCGGCGAGCTCGACCTCACCGTACTGAACCTACCCACTACGACGAGTGATCCCGGCTGCTAAAATATAAATTAGTTCTTTTCTTGAACCTGTGAACCAAAGGATACCTTCCGAACCGTTACAAACTTATCCCCACAAATAAAAATCTAAAGATGTTAAATCTGGTGACCTTGCTGGTCACTTCCAGGGACCAAGACGACGACTTCAGCTGTCATAAAATATATTTCTCAACTCTTGACTAACGTTAGCATTGTAATGAACTGGGGCACCGTCCAATTAGAATCAGCATGTCGCCCACTGCGCCAAGGGCAAATTTTCAACAAGTGCTTGAACTTGAACTCTTAAAATTTTGGCCAGTTAAAGGTTTGCCGTCTTTCATCATGGCGAATACATTGAAGCTG
>JAHWXV010926394.1:0-13585 GCA_024586415.1 Phrixothrix hirtus | reverse complement strand
ATTAGGTTAATTTACAAAAAAATTATATATATATATATATATATATATATATATATATATATATACAATTTTCAAATACATTATACATTATACTCAACCAGGACAAAGATACAATTATGTTAATAATGTGTCGTCACCACCGGCATTGATAATTACTCAGCTTAAAAAGGCATGCTTTCGACCAAATTGATGATATATTCTAGTGACAAGGGCCTTGTAATCTGATGAATGAAGATTGTGCTTAATGTATGCCCACAAATTTTTGATAGGATTGGTATCGGGTGACCGTGATGACTAATCCAGTGTAACGATGTGAGAATGCTTCTTCCACTTAGTACAGAGTTTGCTGTGGTGTTTGGGATTGTGCAGGATCCAGTCCATATTTCTGTCAACCAACCAACATTTGGTAGACAGCAACAAAGCATATTTGTAGATTCTCAACATTTCTTGGCATTCAGGTTTAAATGAATAGGTGCAATAGGTGCTTTGAGAACTAACCCCAAGGATGCCCCTTTACTTTGTGTTAACAGTACTTGATAAGCTTATTGGTGGAAGTTGACCAAGCTCACATAAAGATACAATATACCCATATAGAATATTAGTTGGTAAAAATTATATTGCTAAAATCGTGATCGATGTTCTCGTATGCCTAAACGAGTCATTTTGTTACATGCTTTTCGATCAACAGAGACTTCTTCAACTATTAAAACATTTTTTAAAAGTTCTACATTTATCTCATCAGAACTACTTTTATTTTTAAAAGAATATGTAATTTTTTTTAACTTGTTTTTATGAATTAAACTGAAATTCATTAATTTATTATTTATAATTGGGAAACTATCTGTAAAAATTTTATTGATTCCATCAATGATATTTGTTATACTATTAATATAATATAAATTTAAATAATTTGACATCAAGTTAACAGCAGTTATTATTTTATCCCCCATGTCAAGTGTATAAATTTTATTTTCCTGTGTGTTATCTGGTACTAAAGTTTATAACGTTTTCCACATTTCAATTGGATTGTTTTTGTTAAGATTAATTCTTTGTTCTAAATACTTTCTTTTTTCATCTCTTACTGTTTTCACTACAATATTTCATTTGTTTTTGTAACTTTCCCAATTATGTATTCTTTTATTATTGTTATATACCTTAAAACTATGATCCCTGTCTTTTGTAGCTTGTCCTACATTATTACTTCAAAATTCCTTAAAATGTTTAAATATTTTCACTTGTTTATTTGATCCTACTTCATCTAATGCCAAGTTTATTTCTCCTATAAACTGATTATAACCTAGTATATTCAAATCTCTTTCTGCAAAATTCCATTTAATATTTTTAAGTTTTGTGTTAATTGTTTCAAAAATAATATTTCTTGCCCTAGTTTCTAAATAATGTGAATTATGATTCTTTAATTTAACATTTCACTGATAATAGTATATTTCTATGACTGCTTATTTTTGGTGTATCAAATACATTGGTATAAATTTCAATATTAGTAAATATTATATTAATTAATGTGGCTCCTTTCTCAGTTATGTGTGTGACTTCCCCTACTGCATTTATAAAACCAATATCAATTATAAAATTCCTTAACTTATTAGTATATCATGTGGAAAATGGCGGAAATCCATAAGAACAAATAGAACAGAATAATTAATTGCATTTAAGGAAAAAGGATAGCTAGCTGTTAAACAATTACTTGCTTTTCTCTATTGGAAATGTGAAAAGGCCTTCTCAGTTCTTATTAAGCACGAGTACATATTGGTGTTAGGTTACATTATCTTGAATAAAACTGCATTATACGATAAAAGAAAATACAAATAATTAAATTATATTATAGTGGAATTTAACAATGTTTTATTAAACAAATGTAACGAAAACCCCAATTTATTAAACAGTATTTTATTTATAGATGAGTCCTCCTTTTATTTACATGAACATAATTATTAATCTGCCTGTCATTAATTCATTAATTTATGATTAAATAGTTTTGAATTGCACGAAATAAATAAAAACGACTAAGATATAAATGCTAGACCTGAAACTTTGGAATAACTGCTGACATGCTAGCTAAAACCACTTGATAATTATTATTACTACAGTGGATCATCAATATATTCATTTTTATGTGGCCATCATTTATTTCCATACTATATATATATATATTATCCAGCCAATTTATATTAAAGTCACTACATATAATTATTTTTGAATTTACCTCGCTAATGTTTTTTTGCACCGATCTTCAAATAATTGCCGCTATTTGGAAACCTGCATAAAGCAGATACAGTATATTTTTTATTTAATAATAAAAATGACATGCCTGTTAATCAAAATATCCTATCAACATATTTTTTATGCATTTATTCTACTGTAATAGTTTCTTGTTCTTTGTTTGGTAACGTTTTATTCTTCTATGTTTATTCTACTATTACAGTTTCTTGTTTCTTACTATCTGTATGTTTATTTTTATAATCACTAAATTTTCTTCTAAGTAAAATTATTTCTTGTTCATAACTCTCATTGTCATGGTTATAATTTTGATGGTTTCTAACATTTTATTATTTTTCTCAGTCAAATTTGAAAGCTAACATTGTATTTCACTAAAGTTTCTTTCTTTGCCCTCTAGTTTTAGTCATAAATCTTTATTTATTTTTTTGAATTTCTACAATATATTTATTTAAACTTGTTATATTAATTACCTGTTGCTCTATTTTACTTTCCAACTTTCCAATTCAACTACATCATTTTCAAAATTTTGTGAATTTCATGTTAGTCTTTTTATATATAAATTTTTCTCGATACTTTCTGTGTTAAGTTTTTTTTTGTTCAATATATGATTTCCTAAACTCATTTTTCATTTCATCATCAAATTCATCCTGTTTTCACCTAACAATTTCTTTATCTCTGATAATCTCATCCTTTTAATTTGTTTTCAACACTAAATCTTTATTTTTTTATGAAGCTCCTCTTTACTATTATATTTATTATTTATTTCATATTCTATGGAACAAATAATTTTATATTCACTTAAAATTTTATAGTTTGGACAATCTCTTTAAGCAACTTGAATGAAAAATATTAAAACATGCTGTATATACATATTTACTAAACTTTTTTGTTTTACAACATTTAAATTTAAATTTAACACCTTTTTCATTCATTTTAAAATGAGACACCACTGGTATAGAAACAAAATTCAATTTTTAATAAAATTGTTGCGGTTACATGTTCAGATGGCTACAAACAAATATAAAATTTTGTTTATCCACAACTTTTCATTTTTAAAATATCCTGTTCACAGACACACATAGACCAATTTCTAAAAACATGATTTTTGGACTCAGGAGACGCGAAAACGTATTCTATGCTAAAAACTAGTCATTTCATATGGGATAAGAGTAAATTAAAATATGCTAGAAAAATATGTTTCAGTATGATCAACCATTACATTTCAATTTTGGTGGCAATTTTAAATACAATGGAACTTCTATTTAACAGAATTATAAATTCAAGGGGAAAATTTGTTAAATGAAAATTTGTTTAATGAAAATTTTTTAAAAATGAAAATGCCTTATATATTAGCATGTACATATCTGAATGACGTATAGTAAAAAAATTATTTTCAATAAAACAATGTTTCATTGTCAATAATTATCTACACTTTTAGTTATACAATGTATTTAAACAAAGATAGGTTTAACACATTTACATCATTTTTCTATATAGTCTTAATAAGCACATGGTCCAGCATGCCCCAAACTTTCTTATTCCTTGCTAGAAGAAGGTTTTTGATTAGTTATGAAGCCACTTTTGCACAGCATCCCGAACGTTCATGTTTGAAGAAAATCAATGATCTCTTAAAGCTTTCTTAAGCAGTCCCAACCAATGAAAGTGATGGAGTGAGGTCTGGACTGTAGAAAGGGTGTATCAATATCACAAATCCTAATCTATTAATGGTTTATGCTGTGTGACAAGCCGTGTGCAGCCGAGTGTTGTCATGCAACAAAAACACTTTCTTCGACAGTAGACCTCACTGTTTGTTGACCTATAATTCACTGTAACTCATGCTGTTCATAGTAGTTCCCTTGTCCATGTTATCTACCACCATAGGTCAAAATTAATGGGTGCCCAGCTCCTTGTTGTGTCATTCATACAGCCACTTTTAAAGTTCTCGATCCACTAATATATGCTTTTACAAGATAAAGTGCTATCCTTGTATTGTGATAATAGTATCTGATGTATTTCAGTCCCTTTTACACCTTCCACCACAAAAATCAGATGACTGCTTGTTGTTCTTCCTTGTCGTAAACTGCTAGCCAACAACTGATGTGATCAAGATAACATTCTGCTTATGTGCCTACTGATGCACCAGCTCAACATGTGTGTACACATGACACTATGATAACTATAAAGTTCTGTTTTTACAAAAATGTAGGTAATTTTTAACTTACACTCATATTGTGCTATATTTGCATAACTACAAACTGAGATGTGTTTATTGTTTTGCATTTTTAGGGTTTGTGTAAATTTTACACTTTTGGTTAATTTCTTTAACTACAGGGTTGTTTTGAAATGGTTATAGGGGGAAAAATGTAATTCCGGCCATTGTAAGATACATGTTTATGATATTTTTAAATACTGCAGGAAGCTTTTTGTTATTAACACTTGAGGTTGATGATACTGTAATTCCACAGCCATTAAATAAACACATTGAATATTAATGACCACTTCTTAATTCTGAACTTGACCTACTCAATATGTGTAATAAATTAATAGAACCCTAGTGTTTTAAAAATTACTGTGACTACATAATTCGACTACATTCAAGGGTAATAATTTTAAACTAATGACTAACTGACAACCTTGCATCTGGAAGAAAACCTTGATGCCATAGATGCTAAAACATTTTCAGGGAATTGTACTAAATTTTTAGCCGAACTAAAGACATTGCATTTTTTTCTTTATTTTTTTGTGATAATAGAAGTATATAATATTTAAGTTTCTGTTATGTATTCCAAAACAGCTCTGTATAATAATGAATATTTGTTCCTTGTTGAAACTAATTTTCATGCACTTAATGATTTGTACAAGAATTCATTTTTTCATAAAGGAAATAATGAGTAGCAATTAGTATACAATATCTTTTAATTAGGATTATTATTGTGAGTTAATTTTAGTTGCATGTTGAATTCCAAAAATTCAGTTCATGAAAAATTTCCTAACATAGTAAATTTTATTTTATTTTTTTATGCATGACATTAAAACCTCTTTCGAGGAGTGACTACAGATTATCTCCAAATAATACTATCAGTTCTGGTTATTTTTACTACTTATTTGTTCATCTTTAAGTTCATTAAATAGAATTTATTTAACAAAATAGATTGAAACTAGTACAATAAATTACTCTAGAAGCAGAAAGCTTTGTAAAGCATAAGTTTGCAAAATGGAAGTTCCACTGTATTTCATTTGTATTCATGCCAATGACCTTAAAACACAGCCACAAAATTTATAGTTTTTTTCAAAGTTCTTTCAAGAGCTGCATTGTTCAAATTTGGTGCACATTTTCCTAGAACTATGCCTAGCATAGGAATAGGAATAATTAGTACAATTACTTCATTACAAAAATAATGTATCTTTGAATATAAAAACATATCTATAACCATTCATACTAATGATGTTTGACATTTTTTTTATGATTTGTTTAAAAGAAAGCAATTTCACAATGTATTAGATAAGTAAATTAGGTCTGTGTTTGTCTAAACCTGTATGATAAAGAAAAAGTAAGGGGAAAGGACTTGTTTTGGATGTATGGTTCAGTAATATTCAAATATTTCTAACTGGAGGAATACCTTAATACACAAATAATCCTCATAAAGAAATACATCTTTATAAAATGTAATTAAATAGCAAAGACCATTTTTCAAAGTAGCAATGAACTTTAGTCTGTCACTGAAAATATTTTATTTTTATATATATTTGCTTTATAAAGTAGGTAACAGTAATTTTACATTTTTTTAATGTATTTTAAATTATAGATTATATTCTTGTTGTAAATTTAATTTTAAATTATTATACTTTTGTTAGTTTGTTTTCATTTTTTTAGTATTGCACGTTTAACATATAGTAAGCAAATATTTGTCATCCCAGTGCTTTTATTATAACCAAGATTAACTGTTTAAAACAAGACATTGATTTCTTGTAAATACTAGATCTCGTGTAGTAATGCCTCATGTAGCTTTCTATTGTGTTTCCTTAATTAGCGGTGCAGTTATGTCTATGTCCCCGAGTTTTCTTACATTTGACAAACTGTATATATTATCACATCAAGCTGAAAACAATTGAAAATGTGAAAGATAATATTTTAAATAACATCGAGTAACAAATAATTTTGCTAACCCATATTATTCGTTCACATATTTCTGAATTTTCTCGATGTTGATAAGAATAATAAGACAGCAAATGTTTTTACTATCATTTATTCATTTTTCCTTGCATTTCTATTGAACATATTAAATTTTCAATAAAAATAAAAGTTTGTTTTGTATCTTTAATGGTGAGGCATCTTCCCTTAAAATTTATAGAAGGGTTGTGATACATATATACGAAATTTCTTAGGTACAATTGATCTTAAAAATAGTAACTAGTATTATATTGAATTTATTGTATTATATGATCTCATAGGTTTAAAGAATAATTTTTAATTCATTAGTTCCTAATATTTTAAAATTATTAAAAGGAGAGAAAATTAAGTTTGTTAAAAATGGTTTCTTTTTTATGTTAGTTGATTTGTTAAGTTTATCTAATATGTTTAAAATTTTAATGAAAGTACCTATTATTAAATTATTAAATGTTATTTGTAAAATCATTAGCTCCAATTTTTATGTTGATTTAATCTAGTCGATATTTTCAATAAAATTTAATGTAATAGAAAGTGTCTAAAATTTTTAGTTTGTAAATTTATTTCAGTGCTATGTTTAATTAATTTTCAATGCAATAA
Source organism: Phrixothrix hirtus (assembly GCA_024586415.1). NCBI lineage: Eukaryota > Metazoa > Arthropoda > Insecta > Coleoptera > Phengodidae > Phrixothrix > Phrixothrix hirtus. The sequence goes on along the minus strand of JAHWXV010926394.1, from coordinate 6,579 downwards.
AATAAATGAAAACATTTGTACAGAGTTAGAAGCAAAAGGTTTTAAGGAACCTTTCTAAATTAGTCCCATTATTTTATTTTATTTCTGCATGCTACATGTGATTTATTTTTGCTTTTGCTTCTAACCCATTTTTATCATTTACTTTTAAATAAATATTTGATACCTGAAGCTATTATAGTGGTAATCATGTTTATATAATAGTTGGCTGGAGAAATTGGACTTGCTACTGTAGACACTCGAGTTCGTTTAGCTGGATTAAATGGAAAGAATATTTAAACAATAAATATCAAGCTATAAGTTGTATTATTGTAATTACTAGGTTATGTATGAGAAGTTAATGTATATTTAGGTACATGATTTTATTCCTTTAAATTATTACCATTTTGCGGCTGTGAATTTATTTTTTAATGTATTTCTTGGTACTTAAATTTTATTATTTACAGAGTCTTAAAAATAAATATTATAAAAACTGTTATAGTCTTATTGTAATTTTAGTACAAATTTCTATATTAGGAAATTTTTGAGTCAAACTAAAACCACAAAAGTAACAAAGAGTATCAATAGATTATTAAGTAATTGTTTTTAAACATGAACTATTTTAAGTCACCTTTTCCTTTAGAAGATCAGAATTTTATCTGCGGTTTGTTCAACTATAATACCATTATTTCATTGAATTATAAATAAAAGTACAGATTTTTTAATAAACACATCGAAAAAGTAATAAGTATATAAGTTATCCAAGGCTTCTGTAGATCACAAAAGTCAACAAAATAAAATGAAAATGTCCTGAAAGAGTTGTGAAATATGAAATTTGGTCATGAAAAAACTTCCATCATGCCTCTGTGAAATTTACTTTTTGTAAAATACTTTTGTATTGCAATGCAATGCACCAAAACAACCAAAAACACAACATTGGTTGAAACACATCAACACACCACAAGAGCCATAAACATTTACCCTCTACCATTACACAGAATTAAAAAACCCTTAAACTCACTTCTTTTCAATAGTACAAAGCTTTATAATAAACTTTCAATAGAACTGAAATTACTAAATGAAAGAATATTTAAGGGAAAACCAAAAGAAATTTGACCAAAAAATGTATTCTACTTAACTGAAGAGTTCTTGAACTATGTATTTTGTTCCTAATGTTAACTTAAATTAGTGTATAAAATATATTGTTATTCATATTTACTTGCAATGTTATTTGATTATTTTAATTTATTCATATTACCATATTACCCTATTATATACATTACACTAGTACTAACATACTAATATTTAGTGTTAAAGGACAATTGCTAACTAAAGTAAAATGTAAAAATTGACATGTTTTGTAAAATTTTGAAAAGATACAATACTACTACTACTACATTATATTTTGAATGTAAAAGATGGCAGTGTAGCAAGCCTTAATTTATTTATATGGAAAAAAAAGAATGCCAATGTGGGTATTGCTTTAGTTACAAGTCATGGTCAGCAGATGTTTTTCTGCTATGCTTAGGAATTTTTTAAAGTTTGACATAGTCAATAAGGTCAAGGATTTATTTCTAAAAGTTCTCAATAAGTCACTAGAAAATTATGATCGATTTTGAAGAAATTTATCGATAACATAACAATTGGGCCATATGATATCAAACTTGTAGCCTAAAAAAAGTAATATAACCATACATTCTTTGAAAATTAAGAGCATGAGTAGGAAGTTAGAATATGACTAGCTTAGGTTAATGGTAGGTTTGGCTGTATTAATTCTCTAGCAAATAATAAATGTTGGGTGCTTTGGCAACAAATTATTGCCATTATTAAATAAATAGTGAATATTTATTAGAACATTATCATTGCCAGTTGGGGTCAGTTCCTCAATATTTGATTGTGTCAAATTTGAAGTCTTCAATGCTCGCTTGCTCAATCAATTCTTCCGAAATATTTTTATGCTTCGGCATAATTGAACCCAGAAAAAGTAGTTCATAATATAATTTAAAATGTATTTATGATTGCCAAGTATTCAAGTGAATGCACAATATATACAATTATATTATATAATACATATTTATAACAAGTGGTGAATCAGTTGGTAGTAAAAATCTCATGCATTAGGCTAACATATTATAACTATATTCCGCAAGAATTACTAGAGTACTATGCGTTGTTTATGCTCTCGTACTGGTGCACCTTCATGCCCTAACCCATCCTTCCACCTCCTACTTTTCCAAATTATCTTTAACAGTCATGGTGACTTTTATACTCATAGGCTGCTATACAGATCACTAGGGAAATGACATCAGATACAGAGGCCAGTATTCCGGCCATTCGGATATATACATCAATAGAGTTCAAAAGGTTAACTTCTTATAACAAATTTTACAAAGTTACTGCTACATAATTAACAGTTTAATGAAAATTATAATAATTTAGAAAGATTAATTGAATCAAATTGAATTTTATTAAATACTTAAAGAAAATGCAGAAAATGAAAATGTTAATACAAAATTAAAAGTTAAATTATTAAATTTAGAAACCAAAATAGATAAAATTTGTCTAAAGTATTATTCCTGAAATTTTGAGTTTAAACTCATCCAATTTAGATTGCCTGAATGTTAAAATATATGCAAGGTGCTTGACATTGCAGGCCAATTCTCATGAGAAAAAATATCAATAGAGAACATGGCGCTTAGACCTATTGTAGAAATATATAAAAGTATTTTATTAATAAATACTTAAAGGTGTTGCCATATCGCAGCATGATAGTCAGCTACAAAAATTTCATTGTCTTACAGTGCTTATTATTTTTACAAAGAACTTAATTAAATTTTAACTCAATATAAAATAGTACATTTTATCAAAAATTACTGTGTTGGTTTAGTTTCTTCATGAGAAGCAGGAAACAAATACAAAGAAATGTTTCTAAAACAAGTTCAATCACTGCCAAATGCATCAATAGTTGAAGATATTCAAATTCAAGGTTACAATACAGATGATGCAGATGCAAAATGCCAGATTTACTATTACAATGAAGAACTACCAGTTAATGCAAGTCGTCATTGAAAATAAAACACAACTTAAAGAGTGGTATGCAACAAACATTGTAGATAGTATATTTAACAACATTAAAGAGTTTGAAATGCAGGGAAGTGGCCGGAGTTTAACGAAAATTGACTTGTGAAATGTAAATATTAACTTTTGTGAAGACCTATTTAATCAAATATCCACCATGACCAATAATGGCTGGTTCATTGAACTTCCTGGTTCCATAAAGGCAAGGAAAGCATGCATAAATATACAAAATTGCAATGATTATTATTGTTCCTCTTGGACAATTACTGTAAATCTTTTTCCAGCCACCTATAATCATGCTTACTGGACTAATGCTTACCCTCATTTTTCAATTGATCTTAATCTGGAGTGCTTATTTCCAATTAAAGCTAACTCCAACCAATATAAGAAATTCTTACAACAAAACTCAACAGTTTTACTAAACATATGGGCTCAATTTAATAAACAACAGATACAAAGTAGTGCCTCTCTCTTTAATGTCAGGATCAAAAAGAACTAACCATGCCAAATTGCTTCTAGTTAAGGAAAAATATACAAACACTGATACTAAATTAGCCATTGGCCATTCAATTACATCTTCTTTTCAACTTATCTTTAAATTCTGGAGTCTTTCCTGATTGTTGGAAAAAGAATTTTATAAAACATATCCACAAATCAGGTGCAAATAATAAGGTAGATAACAATAGAGTAGTGTCAATCTAGTCAGAAATACTTAAATTGTTAGGCATTATAGTTACAAAAAAATTTTCATGGGTTATTAATCCGATCATAATAAAGCAACAACATAGTTTCGTAACAGGTAAATCTATTAGTACAAACCTTCTTCTATATTAACACTTTATAATAATATCTATGGAATAGACTTCAAGTAGACTCTATCTACATAGATTCTACCAAAGTTTTTGAATGAATTAATCATGATTTATTAGTAGCTAAAGTCAAATCAAATAGTACTGAATGTTATATTCTCAATTGAATTGATAGCTATGTAAGTGGTAGAGTTAAATATGTAAAATATGCAAGTATTATATCTTCAGAAATAACAATAACACCAGAAGTTCCAAAAGATTCGCACATTACTCCTATTTTATTTAGTCCATTTGTACACCCGGTTGTAAATGGGTTTTAAAAACCACATTAAAACTCATGGTAATTTTTGATAGTTTGAATAAGTTTTTATTTGTTGCACAAGTCTTTAAAAGTCTTAATTTTGAAATTTTATTAGTTTTTATTGGTAATTGTTATTGTGGATTTATCATTGTTGGTTTTTGTAGTATTTCAATTAGATTAATATTTTAATGGGAAATCCCCACAATGTATTTAATTGGGATGTAATAGTTTCTGATGGGCCTTTTTTGATTAAGAATTTTTAATTAGTGCGATGATTGGTATTTATCCATTTTTTATTGGTGACTATTGAATGAATCGATTTTATTTCAGTTAGAGCCATTTTCAAAATTTCACGCTTAATATTAGTTCATAAAATGCGCAGCGTGTGGTAACCCAAATATCTAGATTAACTGATTTGGATATCGAATACAGTAGTGTTATGTTTGCGTTTTCACCAAATTGCTAGCAGCCATATTTAGGTTCCTGTTTATTTTGATTATGATCAGTTGTTTTATTATAATAGGTACCTGCTGTGATTATAAATTACAAAACGTGTTGTGTAGTTATAAAAATGTACGTTTTTGTGAAGTTTGTGGAAGACGGTATTACGTATATTACTACGGACGATAACATAAAAAAATTTGATATAAAAGAATATTGCAAGATAAAAAATACAAAGTGAAATATAAAGATGGACAGCTTTACAAAGCATATATAGTTAGCATTGGCGGTAAGTCGCAATTTAATTCTCTTATTTGATTATTTGTTAAGATATGAAGTTTTATTTATGCAAACGTGACAGTTTATTTCATTAAAGATTGTCCCAAATAATTGCTATGATAGATCTTGAGATACTTAAGGCAATAATATTTTTTATGAACAGTTAAATGATATTGCATTCAAAACCATTGTAAGTAATTATTGACATAACTAAATGGGATTTAAACTATGTTAATCATTTTTGTCGTAATATATTAGCTAATAGCTGTTAACTTTTAAATACAAATAATGCACTTCAGCTATTTTAATTGTATCATTATTTTAGGTATACTTTATTTTTATATTGTACAATTTTTTTAAGCATCTGCCGAAGAAGTTGAGCATGAAGCACAAAAAAAAACGATTTAATATGCCACCTTCCCGATATGTAGATACAGATGATACATCAACAGCTGATGAAGAAACAGAAAATATCCCAATTTTTGTTAATATAGATGAAATAAGATAAAAAGTCATTGAAGTTGAATTTTAGATGGCGAATAAAGTAAGAAAACAACAAATTGATGAAATGGATGTTTTTAATTACCATAAAATTTTAAAACACAAAGAACAAATTGTCCACTGTGAAAATACTAATTTTTCAAAAGTAGAAATGCAGAAGAATATAATTGATAAACGAAGAAAAGACATGGAAAAATTGAAAAAAATAAATGAAAACTTACAAAAAGAAAATGAAACCTTAAAGAAAAATAACATCGAATTAAGACAACTTAACCTTGATTTACAAAAAACGGTAATTAAAGAATTTAAAGGTATTATAAAGCTTTTACAATAGGGGTGTTCACCCAATAATCCATTAACTTATTATCAATTCAAATAGCTTTCAGTTGCTCAAAGTTTGTATTGAATAGTTTAAACTTTCTTATATTAGAAACACAAGTGCATGTGATTGCTTTGAACAGTGGAGGGAATTCATCGATTAATTTCAAGCATAAAATTTAGCAATAGAAATTTCTGTAAGCAATTGATATCAATTGTACCCTGTTGAACACAAAAGTCGCCTCAATCAGTTTATGATTACTAATTTATCATATCCATTGAACACCCTTATTTAGTTACAGAGTATATAAATGAACTCATTGCAGATGTTAACAGTAAAAATTATTACAATAATGATGAAAATAAAATACCTGATGTGGGTTATAGAGTTAATAGCAAGGTAATATTGATTAGTGCTATAGTAACACATTTGACAATTTAATGGTTTTTAGATTCATTTAGGCAGAGGAATTTGGATGACTGAAACAATTTACAACTTGGCCTATCTAAAATAAGACTCAGTTTTCATTAAAGATTCAGCCATTGCTGTCTTTGGTACAACACTTTTAAAAGGTTTGATTTCTGGAAATTCCTCTAATAGATTTCAAGATAAGGAGAAAAAGGAAAAACTAAATGCAACTAAATTAGCTACAATTCATGGTTTGTTCTTAATATAGCTTTTTCTTTAATTTTTGTTCTAATTTTAGACATTGTTAAATTTCGAAGTTTTACTAGGGGTGACACTATTGAGACAACAGAAAGTTTATTAAAACAAGTAAATGAAAAGATTCGGATAAAAATACAGGATTTATTGAAAGCATCAAAAAAGGGTAAATATAAACTGTAAATTATTGTTGAAATATTTACTTTTTTGTT
>JAHWXV010926303.1:0-12068 GCA_024586415.1 Phrixothrix hirtus | reverse complement strand
AAAGGTGAATATTTTGAAAAACAATAAAACAGTTTGTTCCAAAAAATTTGTTTTCTTTCCTAGTTTTTGTAACTACTTAAAAGGCAACCCTCGTACATATCCCTGTTTTATCTGGCATATTGTTCCGCTACTTTTCTTTTCACCCATTTGGTAATCGTTCGTTTTTTACCTGTAGTAAACAGATGAGGAATCTAGCGCGTGCTCAGGCGTAATATAAAAATATGGCAGTAAATAATAATGTAAAACCTATTTTTAAACGAGTATTGGTACTCAATGACCATCCTTGCAATTCGTAGCTTTGTCTTAACTTAAACAAGTATCTTCATTTCAATATTTTGTATATCTCATATGCAGATTTTCGTCACCATGATATGGAATTTAGTGTTAAATTTTGAGCTAAATTAAAATTTTCATTTGAGATCACCCGATATGTATGACAAGGTCATATAAAATTCAAAACATGTGCAATTTGTTTGCTTTGGGGCTGAGACTTTTGAATGCGGAAATTCTTTTGGCCTTCTTGGCTTCAGCTACTATGGCCATAGCCACGCTTACCAAAATTTTGCCGAACTGGAGGAGTTCCACTACCAATAAGAATTTTTAATTTGCCCAATATCGTATTGACTTGAAGCTGGGAGTTACTTACTTTTTAAATATTCCTACGCTGAAAAATTTATCAACCCCGACGGGTTAGAACCCGCGTCCCTTAGGTGTAGAGGCAAACACACTAAGCGCTACACCAATCAATGTGTCACTTTGTAATTTCACGTTTGTAATTCATTAACTTCATTGCCGCAATTTCAGTTAATTTTAAATCAAAGTATTAAAATATAGCATAGAATGTAATACTTTGTTACAATTTTAAAAATAAAGTATACCATACATCAGCGAAATCATTCTGTATGGGACTTGACACTCCAGCTATTTGAAGTCTCAAAAAAATATAGTATGTAAAAGTATGTAAGTTATGACAGGTGTTCGCTGCCGACTCCATAGAGCTGCAGTCACTCATATGGTGAACTAGAACACTTTCGAGAACAGACGTTTTAGTATACTTTGTGTAAAGAAAGAATAATAGTATATATTAAAGAAGCGTGTAAATCATTTAACCTTGTGGGCCAAGACGAATGGAAGGGCGATCATTTTGATCCACACCGCGCTCGCTTGAACGCTATAAATCAGATCCCTAACAGAGGTCCTACTAAGCTTTAACCTACTGCATATCTCGAATGCGAACTAACTTTTAAAGTTAATTATGGAATTTCAAATGATAAAAATATTAGTGTAAATAATAGTGAAAATTAAAATACTTGTGAAGGAAACCCTTATTTCATTCAACCGTTTCACTTCCCTCTGTCAAAGCTTGAGGATTCTCATACCGAGACAGAAACCGACTGTATCATATGACCATCCAAATTATCCTCTCTACAATTTCTGGTTACATCCTTAATTTTATAAATTAAAGTTGTTGCTTCAACGCCGAAAATATTGTATCATTATTGATTATTGAACATACATTTAAAATAATTATAGTGCTGGATAAAGTGTTATTACATGATAACGTTATTTTTAGACAGATAGCCAAGGTTGATTTGCCACTTTATACCAGTATTTAGCGAAGTCGCCTTTCTCTGTCTGCACAATCTATTGTCGTTATTATATTTTTAACATAAGAATAATTTATTAATCCAGGGATTTGACAACCAGTTATTATTTAATGGCACCGAATAATTGTTTATGAAAACCATTCGTTGTGTGTAATTGTTTAATATTGTGTTATGTATTAATTAAATGTGCTTATTGAATTCTTTGATTGTTTTATTTCAAATTTATAGGCGGTATAATAAGTTTGTATAGTACTTGTATTTGAAGCATGAAAAGCAACTGATCTAATCGTTGGAGTTGCATTTAGGAGTCGATTTTTGGTTCCACCACATTACTGGCGTTATTGATTTGACTATTTATCCAATTGGTACCAGGTGCTTGTTGATTATCATCATATGTTAAAGAGTAAACCTGCGACCTTCTTTCTGTAACAGCCGGATAATTAATAAACTCCTATAACTTGCCGATTTTGTTTTGTTTGACGTACGAACAATTCGTACCGTTACAACCGAAAGCATAACATCGATATTTCATTTTTAATGTAATGAATCTTTAGAGACCTTCTTAAGCACGTTTGTGTCGGTTCAACTTGGCAGCCTACAATAGAATACATATACATCCTTCAGGTTCGATTTAAATGCGTATAGGGAGGAAAGTGCACCCCTTGACAGATCAGTAGTCGTAATACAAGGGGCATAACCAGTTTTATTTAAATAAGCTATTTACTAATTTTCTAACTCGCCGACTCGAGCTATTTTTTTAATGAATTCGTTAATTTCGTACCCAAAGCAGAATGAATAGGAATAACCATGCGCTGCTTTAGGCTTAAAACCAATTCCTCTGCGTTTTGAGTGAATTAGGGTAGAGAGGCACACTTTTAAAGAACTTGTTGAGAATTGTTGCCTAAAATCTGAATAAATTTAGAGACATCCAAGATATTGAAGCTAACCGCCCAAAAATTGTTTGTCAAAAACTAATTCATCTATAAAGTTGTTGATAAGAAAGAGTTCCAATTTCTGATCTTTTGGCGATTGTTCAATGATAGATATTGTAGAAGTTTCAGTCTGCATTTCTTTAAAAAGAAACAGGAAAGGATGACCATATTCAGCATCATCATTACCTTATTTCAATGTATTTTTCGTTAATGAGGGATAAATCGTGAAACATTGTTTTCGCGGCTTTTCAACATCTTCCTCTGTGTATGAAAACATTTTTTCGAACTCCGCTTTTTCCATCTCTGCAAAGGTCATCCCCGACACTGTATTAAAGATGTATCCGCATTAAAGCACAGTTAAGCCATTTGTAACGAATGGAAAAACAAATTATCGGTAATCAAGCTGTCCAATCTTTATAATTTTGTTTGTTGAATTTATTCTTACCTTCTTCTAACTTAGACTGGCAAATAGGTGTGTTGTAGTTTAGAATGTGACCCGGTTGTCTGTCCTAACTCTATCTCTTATTATTACAAGAATTTTAAGGATAATTGCTTCACTGTGATTAATGACACCAATAAGTAGTAATTAGCATTTCATCAATTAAGTTTGAGTAGGATAAAATGTATTTTAGCATCGAATGTCGCTGTAAATTAGGAAGATCTGATGTTGAAGGAGAAATGTGGCAGAAGTTAAGAAACATTAAATACTTTAACTCTGAGTACATCATTAAAGTTACTTTCTGAATTACAATTTATCTATCAAGTGACCGTAAAAATTTATTTAAACACAATTGACATTTTTAAAAATGTCTAAATCTATTTGTTTGTTCGGTCGAGTTTTGTTTTTATTAACGTTACTTCTTTTATAACTTCCCGAATTATGGACTGTAAAGAAAGTACTCCTCAACCATGCGTAGAAGTACCGATGAGCCTAAATACTGGAACGCCTATCTGCGCAGGTCAACAGCAACCATCAAATCCTTGTGAAAATGTTTGTGTGCCAATAGTACAGCGAGAAGTGCCACCTTCTCCAGCAAGAAAGAAAAAATGCAAGTATATACAGCCACCAAGGCGCTCAAATTTTGCTCCAGTTCGTAGATTTCAACCACCAGTGCTTAAAATGTCGGATGATACCATTTATCGTAGATCATATTTACCGAATGAAGGTACAAGAGCATTACCAATCCGACCATATCCTAGTCTTTGTCTTGGGACTGGTTTGTTTGCAAAAGATACAGTTAACAAAATGTCCTACCAAGCACATAAGGATGCTCTACCTCCGTGCCTAATATTACCATGCAATCATAAACTTCTAGGTGATGGACCTATGCAAGATATTACTACAAACAAGCATGATTATGTTCGTAAGCCTATTGATGTGCGGGGCGAAATTCGTCCAGTACAAAATTTATATCCGAGTGATTCTCCTTTCAGCAATAAAACGACAAATCGTCTATCATATCAACCCGCACCAATTGTAAGAACGGAACTAATTAGACCTATTCCAGCACTTCCAAAACCTACTGGACAATTTGAAAGATATACTACTCAAAAAATGTCTTTTATGCCTTGGGAGCCTCAGGAGCCTAGGGAAACGCCATGGGCTGAAAGAAGAAAATATACTCCTCCAATATTACCTATGTCAGGTGACACAATCAATAGATTAAGTTACGCAATGCCTGGTTGTTATGTAGAGTGTGACGATGATGATCCTGATTGCATACCTTGTCCTGAACCTCCATGTAATCCTACTCAGATTATACCCACTTGTCCAAAGGCAGCTTGTTAAAATGAATAATGCAGTTTTTTTAAAATTTTAAAGTACACACATTTTATTTATTTATACTATTTTTATATATACACATCATTTTATATTAAACATTATAAAACAAAGTTTTATATTGATAAAGTATTACCAATCTACAGTTTTCGCCATTAAACTAAATTTTGGCAATTAAATAGCTTCTATATTTTAATGCCAAAATCTATTATTTGATAAATTCTTTGATGTTTCGAATCACTTATGTCCTTTGTTCTCTGCAATCTTAATAACTAAATTAAAATAGTCTCGAAAGTAATTGTCAAATTATTTTGATCACATTTTAAAAGAAACGAAGTCTTACCACCTATGTTCTGTTATATGTAAGGGTCTTTGTCTATCTTCCATAAGAGCTAACCTCGTCTAAAACTTAACCTATAAAGTTCCGTAGATCATCCTATATAACCTGTACAAGGAAAATCTATCAAATTTCAAGAAATTTTTTATTGCCGACGAGAGGACTGGGACGGCTCTTAATAATCTCCATGCAAAGATTGAATGTGTGTAGAGTGGTATAATTAAAAATCTTCACTTTGGATCACTTTTTGGCAACCCCGGCACCGATACATCTTCACCAAGTCAAAAAGTACCTTATCACTCGATTAAATCTATCAAAATTCAACTTGACTTACGAAATTATTACTTCCAGGGCAAAAGTTTATGCTAAATTTGAAAGGTATGTTATTCCATAAAACATCTTCTTAAGGTTTAACACATGATCCGCCGATTCTTTTTCACGTTTCTTGCAAAAAGCAATATTTTTCCCTACTGTATTTGGTTCATTCATGAAGGTGTCTGCAAAAGAATATGTTAAATTTGGAAGCTATGTTACTCCATAGAACATCTCAGTAATGTTAACACATGATCCACCACTTTTTTTCATGTTTCATGCAAAACGTTATATTTATTCCCTACTGAGAGACATCTTTATTTGTCTGGTTGTTGATTCAAGAAGGTATCTACAAAATAATATCTTCGATTTGCAAGCTATGTTACTTCATTAATCATCTCAGTAACGTTATGTTTCTTCACTACTGAGAGACGTCTTTCTTTGTGTGATTATTTACTCAAAAAAGCGGCTGCAATCGAACTAGGCAAATTTTGAAGCTATGTCAACAGCTTAGTGAGGTTTGTCACATAGTCAACTAATCTTGTTTTCTTATTTCTTAGAAAAACTAGATTTTTTCCCAACTGAGAACCATTTTTCTTTTTCTAATTGTTGACACAGGAAAATGCCTGCAATTCATATGCCAGATTTTGAAACGCTTTATAAAACAGTTTAGTGAGATTTACCACACAACCAACCGATTTCCTTTTAGTTTCATAGAAAAACTAGATTTTCCTAACTGAGGAACATCATCTTTTGTCTGATTGTTCATTCAAGAAAGCGACTGTAAATAAATATATCGAATTTGGAAGTTATATTACTCCATAAAATAGTTCAGTAAGGTTTAATAAATGATCCGCCATTTTTTTTTATTTCTTGGCAAAAGCTGTATTTCTTCCCAACTGAAGTAATCTGTCTTTATCTGATTGTTAACTTGGAAGGTGTCTGCAAAAGAATGTTAGATATTTGGAAGCTATATAACTCATATAGGTTTAATACATGGTCCGCCAATTCTTTTTCATGTTTCGTACATACAGCTATATTTCTTCCCAACTGAGGACCATCTTTGTTTATCTAATTGTTGACCCAGGAAGGCGTCAGTAATTGAATTTGCCAAATTTTGCACCTATTTCATTCCTTAAAATAGCTTAGTAAGGTTTATCCCACGACCAACAGATTTCTTTTCGTATTTAATAGAAAAATTAGGATCCAAACTTCATCATGGGTAATAAATCGACGCAAAAATTCAGATGTATTATGCTTAAATAGTTTCACATGATACTAGGAAGTCATTGAATGATTACGTTTTTGGTTCACTATTAGCAAACGCGGCACCCATCCTGTGGAAAGCTTTTTCACATCCAAATCATTACTGTACGAAAACCGCCATAATCTTACGCACCTTCACTCAACAATCTGCCAAGACAATATCATTCACTATTGTTATCATTGCTGTTGTACAGGGATCCTTTGGCTTACCCAACCGTTTAATATCGCAAACGTTCGTACGACCACAACGAAAATCATTAAACCATTTGTAAATCATTTTAATTGATGGATCAGAGTCCGAATAATATTTGGCAAGCTTTTATTTTGTTTCTGTTGTTTTTCCACGCAGAAAATAATATTTAATGAGAACGCGAAAAATCACTTTTTTCCATCCTAGCAAAACTAATACAATATGTTTACTTTAACTGTCTATCAAACACAAACTAATTGGCAGATGTTCTTGAAGGTTGATATGATGCATTTGGAGGAATATATCGTAACAAAATAATATTGGGTTCGTTCTGGCGGCGCCGTCTCTTGCATTTTTGCCTGACTTATTGAACTAATCTTGTGCATTTCAACTTGTACAGCTTCTTTTTCAAGCAATAAAAATGTCAACAAACTTTGGTGAATCAAGTATCATCCAAATGAGAGACACTATAGTAGGGAAGGTCAAGTTTTCCAAAGTCAAGTAAAATGTGTTACCGGCCTCGATTGGTGTAGCGGTTAACATGTTTGCCTCTACATCCAAGGGACGCGGGTTCAAACCCAATTGAGGTTGGTACATTTTTCACCGAAGAAAAATTTAAAAACATGCCTTCACATTAACTCTTCCACATTTGGCAAAATTCTAGAAGACATGTCGAAACGACTATAAGATAGTTCTAGTCCAAGGCGGTCAAGGTAATTTTCGCACCTCGAAGTGTCAGCCACAAAACAAACAAGCCACGTTTCGTCATATTTTCACTGATGTGAGTCGTTTTGGGAAAGCAAAGGTGCGCAATATTAGCCACCGAACATGCATTAATGAAACGTTAAAAGAACATACTTGGTGTTTTAGATTTAATTTATTTACATGAGCACATGAAATGTATACATATAATACGAATCCTAACTAATCATTACTAGACTCCTCGACTGTTATTCGTACCATAATTCATCGTGAATGTGGTAGATTAGATTATAGGAAAAGGGTAACAATTCAGAAATGAATAGACACTAACTATGAAGTATTTCTTCATTACTTTTATAGCGAGGAGATCTTTACATTAACGAATTTTAACACCTACTTTAGACAAATGGATGGCATTACAAGAATATACTGACTAGTATATTAGATAGTAGATAGTATATTAGATCTCGCTGTATAGGCGAGATCCAAAAACTTTATTTCTTATGTTTACATTTGTTTACAGCATACGCTCAAAATGGCTGCCCCAGTGCCTTCAGTAGTGAATGCAAGAACCTTTCTTACAATGTTTGAAGTCACTTTGTGGAATGATTATACTAATGTTAATCTCCATGTGGGCTCTCTTTATATTCCTTTCCTTTAAGGTAACTCCACAGGAAGCTAGGGGGGCATAATCCTTAAATATGATACACTCGCCAAAAATTTTTTAGTTAGATGTGTGACTTGTAACACGTCCTTCTGCAACCAACAATCACGTTCATCGTCTTCAAGACGTGCAAAACTATGTAGTGATGTCTTGATATACGACACTGTTCACTGTAGTTTCAAAGAAAATGGGGCCCACTAGACGATGACGTGATACGGCACACCACACCACATTTTTTGATAATACAAGAGGTTTTCATGCAATACATGTGGATTTTCAGTTGATTAAATTCTATTGTTTAGCCATTACGGTGAAACTACGCCACATCAGTAAAGAAAATACGGCCAAGCTCTAAAATTCCATGGTTGTCAATAAATGACCGAAAAGATGTCCACGCGCTTTTCCTTCAGTTCCCGAACACTGTGAACATGATATGGACGAAAGTGTAAACGCTTCATCGCCATTTGAACACTTTCGCATGAACTCCTTAATCTTATTGAAGGCGAACGCTGTATCAGATCCTTAAATTTATCTAGTTCAACATCAGTCAAAATGGACGATCTCCTGGTTCTTTTCTAGTTTGCAAGTTACCCGCATTCCTGAAAACGGGCGATTGGGCATTCCGGCATCCGAATATTTCCTACGAAATTCGTCTACAACACGTGCATAAGAACGGCTGGAAAAACAATAGACAGCAATACTGCAGACGTCATGTGATCAATACACATCCCAATGGTGGCTAGGTTGGCTATAATTAATACGAGAGGTGCTGCATATGTTTCGGGAATCGAGTACTTCCGTCGTTGTTAGAGAATCATAGATGGCACTATCGTAAAATTTGGCATTTTTTAGGTTATGTAGCATTGACAGTTGAATAAATCATCGTTTGGTAACGTTTGTATTTAAGAGTAAATAAACAACTATCGAGAAAAATGGAATTAAATCGCGAACATTTTCGTGCAATAATGTTTTATGATTTTAAAAGTAATTTAATTCAACAACAATGTATGGATCGTCTTGTTACGGCTTTTGGTAACGATGCACCATTCAAAACAACAATTTATCGCTGGTTTTCAGAATTCAAGTATCAGAGCCGAATTTCGTGAAGGTCGTCCGCGAACTAGTGTTGTTTCAAAAAACATTGATGCTGTGTGTGAGATGATTGGCATATGACTTACCGTGAAATAAAATCGTCCCTTGGCATGGACATGAAACAAATATCAACGATTTTGCATGACCATTTAGGTGTGAAAAATTATGTGACAGATGGATTCCACCCAATTTGAGGAGCAAGAAAATTCTGAAAAAATTTAACCTGTGGTGCTTCAAATTTGGTTTATAATATCATTACAGGTGACGAAACTTGGATTTATTCAAATGAGCCAGAAACAAAGCAACATTCGCGCATTTGATGAAGATGAATTGAATCCAACAAAAGTTGCCTGTTCACGAAATGTTCCAAAGAAAATGGTCGCAACATTTTTCAGTGTTACTGATCACGTTGCTACCGTCGCTTTAGAGGATCGTCGCACGGCCTATGCTGATTGGTATACAAGCATTTGCTTACCGGAAGTCATCAATGAAATCAGAAAAACTAATGCAAAACGTCGGATCATCTTGCACCATGATAATGCATCGTCACATACAGCTTCACAAACTGTCAATTATTTGAAGCGGCAAAAGGTAGAATGAATGACTCATTGTCCATACAGTTCGGATTTAAGTTCAAATTATTTCTTTTTATTCCCGGTTGTCAAAAATAAAATCCGTGTAACCCGTTTTTCAACACCTGAAGATGCCGTGGAAGCATTTAAAACTCACATTTCTGCTATAACATCTTCGGAATGGAAAAAGTGCTTCAACAACTGGTTCGAACGCATGCAATAGTGTATTGATTTTAAGGGAGAATATTTTGAAAAACAATAGAAACATTATTACTGTATTTTCATTGTGTTTTCATATCTATTCCCCTCGTACCCTTGCAATCTTGCGTTCATTTCATGTGCGCGTCTTTTGGATCTCTCTGTATAATCATCTATAACGAACAACAATTTGATACATTTATTATTAAAAATATTAATGTCTTGAATTATATCAATTAAATTTTATTGATGTAGAATTGAATATAAAAGTTCAAAATAATTTTATATTGATAAACGTGTATACAATTGCAACCACTTTTGGTTTCCAAGATGTTAATAAATGGAAGATAATTTATTACTTCTAAAATATTCAAGTGGAAATATTTTAAAGCAATAATACTGGTATTCTGGGTTTTTTGGTAAAACAATTTTGCACTCCATCAATCTTAATAAAAATATTTATTTAAGACTTCCATTTACTTCGCTTAATTATAAGCAATTTTTTGTCTTTCTTATGGCCATTCAACTTAACAAGTAGGTGGTAAAATAAATAGTCAAATATTCGAATATTTAAACCTAAAAAACTGTGTTCGCAAAAATTTGACGTGCTTACAAATGTTTGACATACTTGAAAGTGATGAAAATTTTTAACTGTCTATCCAAATAAAAGTATAATGTTTATTTTTCGCAACTGAATGGTGAAATATTAATCATTAAGTCTTGAAGAACAAAATAAACCATTTACATATTACTGTATAAAATCCGTCTTTGTTTACCATTCCAAATGACACGTTTTTAAGAATACCGAGATATTACATATCTATATACAATTTAAAAAAAAATTTGACATTAATTTCTTTTTATTTTTTATTTGGCAATTTTATTGGCGTGATATCCGCGAAAATGGCGGGACATGTAGAACACGAGCAGCAACTTTAAACGCTAATATAAATCGTTTCGTTATAAATTTCTGCGCGAACTATGACGTAATATCAACCCATATTTATTGCCAGTGGCGTAGGTGAAATAATTTATATACGAGTGGTATCAAAATAATGTAACTTTTCGATATTAAACAAACAAAGCTGAGGTCTAACGGATTAGCTAGTTTTAGTAACTAAATCCTTTTAAAAATATGTCTAAAATGTGTACTCACTAGCTAATCACACAATTTTAAAATCAATCTATACTTAAAAGGTAAGCAAACAATTAGTCCTCTCAAATTCCAGACTACTTTAGCTCTTCTAAATGCATTGGTGGAACGATCTGTAGTAATTCTAACATAGTCAACAGAATTTGATTTATTCCTAGTCGCTGCACTATTATATCTAATAGGAAAAATACCTATTATATCTAATAGGAATATACAGTGATGCTCAAAAAAATTGTATTACCTCAAAAAATTCATTATTATCAAATTGAACATTTAATATACCGTATAAAACATAAATATTGCATTATGTTTTTAGTACAGTGTATTAGACAGAGTAAAGACATTATGTTAAATTATGTGGTGATTGCGTTATACCTTTTCTCTCACATAAAAGTGGCGACATGTCAAGAGAGTGATTGTTAGCACCTCTTCTACTAATTACAAAAATAATAAAATATAACCGGTTAAATATTATACGTTTCTATAGTTTCATGATTATTCTATTCTTTAAATGTTCTTTATTTCAATCAAAATCCTAAATTTTGTACGCGATGCAAAGTTTTTGAGCATTTCTGTACCTACCGCCCTTTCTTAAGTGCAGTATGTGGTAAGATTTCTTCATCAAAACCCTTGTATTCTCCTCTCCTGTTTTATCTATAAATTGAAGTAAAAATGTCTATCTAGGAAAACCGCTACAAAATTTAGCAAACAACCTTAAGAACACAATCTTAATTGTAAAACCAAGCAAAAGGTTAGAATTTCTAAAAAAATGTAACTTCAATCTAAATTCAATTTATTTAATCTAATTCAATGATTTAATTGAGTTTCTGTATTATTTAAAATTTAAAACAATTGCTCTTATACAAAAATGGAAAACTACTTTTTAGAAATGTATAAATTAAATTTAGGAAAGTGCCCCAAAATGAAATGCTATATTTTTAATACATTATTTTCTAAAAAGCTGTATCTATTGATACATTTTTGGATGGCCATCTATTGATGTAAAAGGTAAAGTTACTATAGTAAAATGATATAAAGCAAAGAAAACTGTTAAAAGACAGTAAATTTATAATACCTGCTTCATATAAAATAATATAGATGGCGTATGTTTTCATTTTGGAAATATAAATTGAAGCAATAGTTTTCCCAAAAGTAAATAAATAATTGAGATAGAATAGTGGGGAGATGTCATCACGTGACAAAAGTGGCATCACTTCGCCATCTTGTTAGTATTTTCTGACAGGCTGTCAAATTTGGCGTGCA
>JAHWXV010926295.1:0-15345 GCA_024586415.1 Phrixothrix hirtus | reverse complement strand
GATACAATGAATGAATTTGGTAGAAGCTAAAGAAAAGTATGTAAAATAGAATAGAATGAAGGAGAATAGTGGAGCAAAAGTTAGGTTATAGAGAATAGTGAAGTACATATAGATTATTAGAAGGTTAGGGTATAGAAACTGGGTTATGGAGGTGATGGATTTTCTTTGTTTATCTTATAAGAGAACAGCAGGATCAGCAGTAGTAGTTTAATCTTTATTTTTATTTAATAATTATTGAAGACATCTAGCCTAAAATAAAAATTATTAATAAAAATTCTACAAAGAGTAGAATGGAGAAAAGTAGTGAGAACAAAAGTGATAATACCAGGATTAGATTGTCGAGAATGATAAAGTATAGTAATTGTTAGGGGGTTAGGATGTAAAAATAGTAG
Organism: Phrixothrix hirtus; assembly: GCA_024586415.1. Classification (NCBI taxonomy): domain Eukaryota; kingdom Metazoa; phylum Arthropoda; class Insecta; order Coleoptera; family Phengodidae; genus Phrixothrix; species Phrixothrix hirtus. The sequence goes on along the minus strand of JAHWXV010926295.1, from coordinate 14,953 downwards.
ATTATTGAGGAGATTATCCTGTAAAGGGACCATAGCCGTAAAACATTTACAAAAGGTATAACAAATAATTTATTTCTACTTTCCCATTATTCCTCTAACATGAACATTGCCACATGGTACACAATTTGATTATTTTCAATGCATTCCAATTTATTCTTATGTCGATTATGTCATATACAGGGTCTGCCAGATATCTCGCATATAGTTCCTAAATCTGTAAATGTCCGTTTTATGAAAAAATGTTCTAAAAGGTGTCTCTTAATTAATTATGGTACACCTTTTTGCAGAAGTCTCATGTTTTAATCTATTTTGATTTTTGAGTAATGACATCAACGGTTTCGTTAAACAGCACTATAAACTTTTTATTATGGTATCATGTAGAGGATTTTATTCTATTTTCAATCATTGTTTTTTTGTATCCTTACATAAGAAAATTTTCACGAAAAACAAAAAAAACGTTTTTGTCTGAACTGACTAATTTTAAAGACAATACGTTGTCACCTCTGAGACAAAACAGTTTCTTTTACTTTGACGTTTATAAGTTGTACTAAAAACCTTTGTGAAGTAAGTACTTTATCTAAATAATAAAATTATAGATAAGTTGATTGAAACAGAGAAGTATAGCGTTCCTAATGATGATTGGATATGGTGATCGTCAAAAGACTCAAAAAGAAATTAGGTGGAGCTGTAGACTTCTGGTCGTAGGTGGTTTGATGTCTTCGCTCTGACCGTCAGTCTATACGGTCAGATTTATCTCTTAATTGTAGACTACAAAAAACGAAGATAGCATTGACTTAAGTTAATAACTCAAATACTTTTATTTTACTATATACATATTTATATACAAATTTGGTTGGTCATGTGATGGTAGTAAGTTTAAAAAGTTCAATTTTTATGTCTTCATTGGAATGTGCTTTTAACACATTCCTGTGTGTTATTGAGTTTAACTTACTTAATTTTTGTGGGCACGAGTTTATATTTTGCCATAATTGTGATACATATAATGCTAAATATGATTATCGTGCTGTCAAAGTAAAATATTGGACATTTCATTTAATTAGGTTTGTCTAACATTTCAACGAATTCTTATATTGCAAGAGCTGTAAATTATTATAATATGATTTCTTAATTATAATGTTCTTAAATATTTTTAGATCTTATTTTCCCATTCCATTTTAGGGTAAAACCTTATTTGCAGAATGTAATTATTTATGTGTAGTTGCTGACGGCTATTAAAATTAGATGATATTTCTAGAAGGTCAAGTTTAACGCAGCTATAGTTAGAGTTTAAACGGATTGTTCATTTTATAAATAATACTTAATAGAATTCATTAATTATTAATTATATTATTTCCCGTGTTTTAGTTTCTTATTTATTATTACCAGGAGCGAATATAAAGTTTATTTAATATTTCGAATATACTGTCGCTCCGTACATACCGGGGCATTTTAAAGTTTCTGTTCAATAGCTTGAACAAACGAGACTCTTGCAAAAAGGTGTGCCACAATTGGGAACTTTCACCTAATTCTTTTTTGGAAAAATACGATATGTTGAAGCAGTCCTTAGCTGTATTTATGGTTTTAAACAATTTACTGCTTTTCGTATGCCTCAAAAATTTCAATTTCCGAATTTGGCACCATTTTACCAGAAATACGACACGCGGGTAGTGACGTCAACAGCCAGTAGCGTTCTATTCCGGTAGTCAGGTAACCGTTCTTAAACGGCAAAGATCTTGAAAACACGTTGGTGAAGTTTCTTTTTGTACAACACAAATAGCATATGACATTTTAAAAACCATATTAGTGGTGGTTCGTACCTCAATATAAAAATAAAATAACATATGCAAGCTCCTACTTGTTATAAATTTGATTGCAGATCCAATAGTAGCAAAGCGAGTCTTTTTTCAATAACACGTAACATAATTTTTATATGTACCATTATTGTTATCAAATCAATTCCTAATGCGAAGATTTTCGTGATTTATCTGCAGATGAATGTTTAGACAAAGTAAAGGAAATGGCGCTATGTAAAAAATGTCTCATGAAAAATCGTACGAACGATAAATGCAACGGAAGGGCTTGTTTTATATGTAGAAACAATCATAACACCTTACTTCACTTAAGCAAATACGCCTCAAGTAAAATACGGAAGATGGCATCTCCACATCAACAGCTAGCGTATCGAACCATTGCTGTGAAAACAAAACACAGCACATTTTACTATCAACCGCGATCATTGATGTCTTAGATAATCAAGGTAATCTTCATCCATGCAGGGCAGTATGCGACAACGGATCGCAATCTTGTTTAATCACCGAAACGTTAGGAAACAAACTCGAACTCAACAAAGAACGCATAAATCTTTCGATAATGGGAATATACGTCAAGCTACTGCAGAAGCTGTATATCAAACGCTAGTAAAATTAAAGTCGCGATACAATTCATTTCGCCAAACCGTATACTGCATAGTACTGAAAACCTTTATAGAAAAATTGCCAAATTCTACAATAAAAAGGTCAGATGTAATGATTCCAAAAGGCATAAAATTAGCCGATCCAAACTTTTTAACTTCTAGCGATATCCAACTGCTAATAGGAGCCGAGTTATTTTATTACATACTCTACGTCAATAATAATCAACCCGTATTCCAGAAGAGTGTCTTCGGTTGGCTCGTATCGGGACCAGTACCCGCGATAGGAGGCAGAAATGACATCACGTGCAATGTAGCTACTACCAACGAAGATTTGCACAATGAAATAAAAAGCGATAGCAGAATGTGGCAGAGTAGTAGCTGAGCGTGGCAGTGGCGGCAGAATGTGGTAGAGTTCATGTCAGAGCGTGGCTAAGTGGCAGTTTAGTATATAAAAATTGATCAGCGGTTTACCCTTCGGCTCATAATCACTCCATTCACTGTATCCTAAAATTACATATTTTGAAATCCTTTTTGGACATACAGTAAAAACCCTTTCAAAATAGATTGTCAAAAATCTTTATAAAATCATATGTCGCTGACCATGAAGACGAAATGAAACACAAGTACGAAAATTTGACCGACAAACAAGCAAACGCAAAAGAAAAACAAAATGAGAAATTGAATCAAGTGCGCAATAGATTTGATTCAGACGACGAAGTTTGCGTAAAATCACACTTTCGTGACAAAAATAAACCCCGTTTAATTGGACCTTACAAAATTAAATGGCATGCGGACATGACAGAATCAAAATTGCATTAAAGACATGCTAACAGCCTTCTACTGTTCTTAAGACAGCCGTCACCTTTTTATCCCTATTAGGAGCATTGACCAAATGCACGTAATGACAACACCATCGACTAATAACCCTGGACTGTACTCCCTACTAAAAGCTCAAGCATTATCAAAGAAAGTATCTGGACCCCTATTAAAATTTTGGACTATAAATTACCAAACCTTGAAAACAAACACTCAAAACAATTTATTTATTGGCAGATAAGGAATACAAGGAATACAATACAATACAATACAACTTGTACTTTCAATTCACGGAACCAAAATGTATTATCCTAAAATACGATGAATGGATATTAATGCTAAAATAATATTTAGACATAGTAGATCGACTAGCAAATCAACTTTTTTTCGAGACCCTTGTGCCGAAAAAATGTGAACCAGGCCTTATCGGCGGACTAGGTGAAACTTAAATTCAGACGACAGACTACGCTGTAACGGTTTGATTGAAAAACTAAAAAAATCCTCTGAAAGAGAAGACAATTATACAAGCACAGGCACCATACAGTGAACACTTTTTCCAAAAACATAGAAAATCTAGCTAATAGGATCTAACAGGAGCTTATCGTTCAAAACCTAAACGACACCGTTGCAACTATTTACACAAAATTTGGAAACATTTTTGGACAACTAACTACCCATAACTATCCAAACTATACAGCATTTCATATCTATTTACCCCGACTTAGAGTCCTCTTTGTCGAACCGATTTCATCTATCCTTAGTCTCGAATAACGACCTACACAGATTCTTAGAAAATATTATCCAAATCCTAAATCTAACCTAAACTTGCCCTATTCGGTAAACCCCTGTATGAAGCCATTCACCTAATTAAATGCTTTTAAAAGAATACAACCATAATAGATATCAAATGCCCAAATTCATTCAAAAGGAAAATATTGTTCGGCTCAACCTTGAAACAAATTTCAAACTATTGTTCTGCTTTAGTAGATGAAACGGAATACCTAACCACCTTCAAAACATATCTTTTGAGAAAAACTAATCAATACAGTTTAATTGGTAAATTTAAATCAAATCAACCACTTCAGATTACTTCCGTAAAAAATAGGCCCTATCTGCTATAAATCTTTATCCAATATAACTCAATCCCCATCCTAATAAGGAAATTTCGGCTCCCGTGATTCTCTTACAATATTCTATTTACAAATTGTACACATTAGGTTTACAATAAGTTTAGCATATATCTAACTTGGTTAGAAGTTTAAATTCGTGCACAATAATAATTTAAATTACTAGTAAAGAATTAATTAAGGGAACTTTAAGAAATAAGACACTAGTAAATGACAGTGAATATGGACGTTCTAGTCAAAATGTTTTGTAAAGAACGTAGAGAACAAGAAATAACAAAGAATAAGTATATGAGTAAATGATGCAAATGAGATAAATACATAATTTTGCCTTATTATAATAAAATTGAGACGTGATACTCGATCAAATAGTGTGTGTGAATGCCAATTGTATTGAGAATTAAGAAAAAATTGGTTAAACAGTATTAGTGGAATATTAGGTTAGTCAGTTTCTGGTCTTCTACTACTTCAAATTTTTCATTCTTGAAGTATAATTTTAATTTGGTTACGTAATGCCCCCAATTATAAAATTAATTTTTGAAACATAACTTTGAGAATCAAAAGACAAATGTTTCAATCTGAGAATGGAGGAGTTATGTTATCTAAACAGCACATTCAACATTAGATTAAACCCATCACTGTAAACTCTGTATTTGTATAGTATACATACATACCCTCTGTCTTAGAAATTGTAAAGCAGTTTTTGCCAATTCTATGTTAATTAAGATTGTTATAGATATAGGTATTAAACTCCGGTCTTCGCATTCTTCTTACATAGTTTTTAAAAACGTATTTTCACGTGAGTGAAGCAAAAGTAGTGAGTATTAAAGCTTTATATTTCGGTTTTTATTATAATTTATATAACAGTGCATTATAATAATAATAATCTACAACACATGAGTATTGGAAATAAATTGAAAGTAGTAAATTATAAAGACGAAGTTTTCAGAAATAATACACCTCAATTTGTCAAATTACCAAAATTGATAAATAAACAAACAATGGACAAAGGGTAGACATTTTCAAAATGAAATAACAAAAGTAGTAAATTTAGAAGAACAAGTAATATTAATATCTAAAACGAAAGAAATATTTAATAAATTACGAAGGAATGCTCCTACAAAACAACGCCCCCGCATATATTTTAGATTAAATGTAAAACAAAATTTACCCTTATGTATTGTTTGTTAGTTTTAAGACAATACAGTATTATTTTATCTTTCGAAGTGAGCAAATGTGTAAACACATAGTAATTTTTGATTTAAATTGCATTGTGATTTGTTTAATGGTAAAAATAATTGTCAAAGGTTTATTTTATTTGAATCTGACTGGCTTTGTTTTATTGTTATAATTAACAGGTGTGAACTCCAGGTAAATACATTTGCATTAAGTTGTTAATTTATTTAACCGTTAATTACATAAAAATGAAAGATAGTATAAGGGATAGGCCAAATTTATTTATAATTCAATGGTTTTATATACAGTGAGTTTTTAATTATGAAGCATTAGGTCATTCAAATGATGAAAATTATAAAAACTAGAAATATATTGGAAACGTCATTATTATTTATTAAATTATAAGTACCTTAGTACTGTCAAATTATTCTTTATAGTTTTATTTTTAAATTTTTAGTAAATTCCATTGGAGCAATTTTCAGAAAAATAAACATAAAATCTATTTATTTACTTTTACATTCGCCACTTTGCTGTCCTGATTATTTCTTTAATTTACCAGTAGATGTCGTATCCGTTTGTTCTGTATATTTAAAATAGTATGCACAAATATCTTAAACAGGCGGCAAAATTATTATGACCTGGAAGCTTTACTATTTAAAAACTGCAGCTTACTATTTATTAATATCTTCCAATTACACCGTTGCTTAAATAAACTATAAATACGGACACTAATTACAATATAGAGTATATATGAGAAATAAGGCTACTACGTCAATAACAAATACATCTTAGTATGTACGCCAAAAAATTATAATATTTATTTCTAAATTTTATGTTTTTCAACATAATTGCAATTCACGTTTTAAATATAGTTCTGCATGTTAGTCTGGACGGCTGTAGCCGTTTATCTGAGGGTTAACATTTCCATATTTAACTGTACACAAGAATTCCTAAGATTTCCTCGAGAATTTTTCAAAAATTCCTGCGATTTCTCAAGAATACCAGCAATTTCTAGAGAATTCCTTAAGATTATTAAATATGTTTTTCTGAATTTCCAAACTTTGTATACAGTAAAATTTGTTCAAAACTGAACTTGAATGAAGCGGAAATCTGTCCATCACAAATATAAGAAGAATTTATAAAAAAAGGAATTTATTCAACGCTAAAATTAAAAAGCAGATTTACGCATATTGTCTTAAAATATTTGTATAACATGAAAGGTCTGATGTTACTGACAAACCAAAGACGCAAAGTGAATTCCGGTGATTTTGATCTAAATTGGCGCATTATTTAGTCAACAATAAAGGACCAATATTTTGCAGCAGTCATGAAAATCACTACCGATATTTCTAATATTGCTATATATAATAATAGAATATTTTAATAGTGGATTAAAATGAAAAAGTTTGTTAGGTCACAGTGTAAAAGATGATAGAACTTAATTTTTTGAAATAACTGCTTTTTTCAATATATTATTTTAATCACGAGTGCTTGGTGAAAAATCATTGAAATCGTTTTTCATTTAGTTTTTCATTGTCCTTATAATACGAGTATCTCAATAACAAAGCATTTTCATGGTTTATTATTAATTTAAGTAAACTTTACCTAGTAATTACTTCCTCTTACTCTATCATACAATGATTTAGAAGTACACCGATAATACCCTTGAACATATGTGAATCTGGTACCCGGCTTTTAAAAATCAATTTTTTTGCACGTTTAGTGAGTATTTTGTTTGTAATTGATTGTAGTAAAAGACTTTTCGTTTGCAGTAAGACCATTTACGAAATATACGAAGATCAAAAATGGCCCGCACCCCAATTGAAGCTAAAAAGTTTGAAAGTGTCATTTGCTAGAGAGATGTTTATAGTGCATTCAGTTTCATTTGTAATTGAACCGTTTAATAGTTATAAATTAATACTTAAAAAACAAGTTAACTTCATTAAATTATGAGGAGCATTAAATCGGCTTTCTGGGTCTTATTTAGAATAGTTTGTAGTTGTTTGTAGTACTTTTAAATTTGTTTGTAATTGAACGGTTCAAAAGCTATGATCATCTAAAAATTTAAAAAAAAGACAACTCCTTCAAATTATGAGGTGCATTAAATTAGTTTACGGGGTAATATTTAAAATCGTTTGCAGTTGTTTGTAGTACTTTCAATTTCATTTGTAGTTGAACCGTTCAAAGGTTATAATCATTTAAAGGTTTAAAAAAAGGATAACTGTCAAAAGTTACAATCATTTAAATCTTTAAATGATCATAACTTTTGAATGGTTCGCGTGCCTGTAACAGAGAATACGACCCAGGTATAGCTGTGCAGCTAATTGCTCCACTATGACTTCTGGTTTCCCCCATATAACAATCTTAGGTTACAGGCACGCGATATAAACCAATCACTGTTTCTGACATCAAATATAAATTACCTTGTCTTGATCTGCCCATATAACAAAGTTATTGACGTTCACAATCAAAGGTGAGATGAGAGTAGATATAAAACAATTTACAGATTACGGCAAGAAAGAAATATATATGTTATGCTACTATAGGTGAAACTGAGCGCTCTTAACAATCAAGAACGAGAAGTAAAGATAGGTAGGCAAAAATTGGTATGGAAGGACAGGGTAAGGAATAAGTGGAAATACTGTCCTGGAATTTGTCTCAGAGAAGTTGTCTCTACGAATGCCAGGAATCATTCGAAACCTGAATCAGACCAGACAGCTCGAGGGATCAAACCCATAATTACTTAAATGCCTGGTCGTAATGTAAATCACTACACCGTCATAACCGAGTTATATGGAAGCCATATCGTAAACATGATGAATCAAAAATTTACGAGCCGCACTGGTACGAGGTATATTTCGCATGGAAAATGTTTTAAGTACTGAAATTCGAAGTTACACAATGTTAATTTACCTACTTTACTAATTTTTTGCATGATTTAGAATGATTAAAAATTAACATTAATTAAACGACTTTTCTAAATATAATTAATAAATAAATTAAATTGTAATTGAAACCAGGCCTAACTTACCCATAAAAAATTTATACGAGCTAAACCTATTTCCGTAAATTATAAGAAAAGATGAATAAATTTCATTGTTTACAAAATGTTATTTTTCAAGAATAAAATGTTGCTGTAACTGGTGGCATATGCAATGATTCCAAAATGCACTAGTGCATTTATCACTTAGTCAATAAAAAATACAAAATTCACAAAAGAATTAATATCTATTGAAAAAACCGAAATAAATGTATAAAAAACGAACAAAACTGAATAATAATGTTATCTTTAAATTGACGGACATTTTAAATCAGTACTGCAATTCATGAAATTATCTCATAAAATATCATTCATGCATAAACAATTATCTATAATTTTCCATTCTAAGCAAAACAACAACATAACCAAAATATGTTAAAAACCTTATTTCAGACAATTTTACACTGAACATTGAAATGCTGAATACCAACGTAGTATTTGGTGTAAAACCCATTTTGTTCAATACAGCCCCATAGCTCTTACTAATTTAGAGCAAATATTGCGACCTCTCATACGCCCCCAACACGTTATCACACGATTCTCTAGATTATCTTTGTTTCTGATTGCTCGTAAATCCATTTGAGCTCATTCCTCAGCACATGAAGCTCACAGGTTTTCATTGGGGTTAAGATCTGCAGAACGAGCTGGCCATTCAATTCTGCAAATATATGGCCGATTGTGGGTCGCTCTTACTGTGGGAACCATAATGTTCTGCAAAATTTGAATATATACCTGTGCAATAAAGCGTCCATCGATCCTCACCGATTCCCCTGGACCAGCTTCGGACATCCATCCCCAGAACTCCAAGCTAATGCGACCGCTACGTTGATTTAATATTGAGGATCGAATGGACTTGAATCTATTGGCTTCCACAAAACGTTTTGAGAATCTTGTGCTGTACTAAATGTTTTCTCATCCGTAAATATGACAGTACCCCAATCATCATTTAAGTGTCTTCTTGTAAAGATCAACCTTATCTGTGCATTTAGTGGTGTTAAAAGTGGACTTTTCTTGGGTCGCCGGCATCGAAAACAACCGCCTTGAAGGGTTCGACGCAAGGTTGACGAAGAACATTGAACGCCAGTTGCATCCCCGACTTCTTATGATGTTGAGAATGGATTCTCTCGAATAAAGGGCACAATGGAATTGTGGTTGACTTCTGATAATAACCTCGGTCTCCTAGACCTTGCTCGCGTCTTAAGAAGTCTGTCGTTCTCGTTTTCTTCTTGTTCCCGACGGATCCATCTATAGACTTGTATTTTCTGAGATAATAAGATTTTAAATTAATAAAAAAATGATACTAGACCAATAACTACTACACGATTGGATGTAAGTGAAAATTGAAAATGTCAACGTTTTTATTAATTTTGAGACTTGACTGAATTGAAGTCTTTCATTTGACTTTTTTATTGGGAAAGAGTTAGATTTGAAAGACCAAATAAAAACAATTTTTCTGTCAAAACAACGTTACTACGTATTACGCTGTGATTTAAAAAAGTTTCCATAAAGCATGCCTGAAGAAAATAGCTCGTGTCTGAAAAAGTGCTATTGTAATTTTTTGAATAATATTTTTGTTAATAAAGTTGCGTGTTATTTAATAACTACAAATAAATTCATAAGCATAATGTAATTCTGAATTTACCCAAAGAAACTCTTTTAACTGTTGAGAAATAAAGTATCATATCATAATCTACTGATGTCATCGCATTTGTATATTACTGGCACGTTCACCTCCACTTGACATTCTGATTATCCAACCCGTGATTTCGAAACATAACTTTAATTGATTTACTTATTTTATATTATAATATTGTTAAGCCAAATAGTAATTTAATAACAAATAGTTTTAAAACTAATATTTTGTGAACCAAAATATAATTTACATAACAAAGTCAATGAACTAAATATTAACGAATTGTATGGTAAATTCTTAGAATGAACTTTACACAATCATTTATTCTTAATGAGGTTTAGGGAATTTCGTTGTTATTTAAAATTGCTGTTTTAAGAAACCTTTGCATGTAGGGTTCGCTTACTATCTTTGTTGTACCTACCATTCCTGGTATTCAAATGCTCGATTTTGTTGCACCTTCGTAGATTTCCCTATTTCATTACTTTTGAAGGTGTTAGTACAATGAATGCTGGTTTAACAATGTAAGCAATTTCTGAACTTCTTACTCGGACTGTATCGGGTATATACTTGTACCTATTTGCCAGTGCGCAGTGTTAACTGTTTTCTAAGTTAGAACATCTGAACTGAACTCTTTTTTAGAATCGATATTTTATACTGTTTTCGAGATAAAGACAAGCAAAGGCAAAAATCGTAGGTAAAGATTACCTAAAAATAAGATAGGGGTTAATGGCCTTAGGCTATGTTCATACTATGCAATTCTTGTTGCTGCAATAATACTTGCGGCAATTTATGTTGCGCATCAAAAATTGCATGCGCATTCAGACTATGCAATACAAGTTTCTGAAAATCAAGTGCAATACTTTGTTATTATTTTAATCACATGACCTATTTTGTAAAAAAATCAATAATTTTAAAATAAAATGTTAAGTTATAAATACGGATAATGCAGTATCTGCGGTTTTATTAAGTAGTATTATTGGTGTAAGTACTTTGTTATTAAATTCAAGAAAGAGGAAGTGGTGGTTTAAACTTTGGTTTAATAGGAACAATGGAAATATAAATCTTGTTCATAATGAACTTGATCCGAAAATTTTATAAAGTTTAAAAATGAGCAAATTATTATTCAAATTTGAAATGAGTATTATGATGCATGACATTGTTACTGTTAAATTTTGTTACCAACATACATACATATATACAGCGATGATAATGAAATCCCTAAAAACAATAACTAGAATTGTATACAACACGCAATACAAATAGCGCTTGTTCTATTCTTTGCAATGCAATATAAATTGCACTAGCTGTTCAACTTTATCGTTTGTGCGCATGTGCGCAACAAAAAATTCCAGTTGTGGCAACAAAAATTGTGTAGTGTGAACCTAGATTTACAAAATTATAGCGACCGTTCATCCAAACAAAAAATCTTAATATACAAAGTTTCTAAATTGAATGCTTTGGGAGATACAACTTTGGACCCTTTTTTGGAACATTTGCTAACATTGAGGGTAACGATAAGGTGGTAATTTAGACTACTGTATCTCACGTAGTTAATTCTGGAAACTCTAATTATTTAGATTATTTAGATTTTTTTGTATACGTGATGGACAGTAGCCATATTTTTACTTTCTTTTACCTGTATGAAATATAGGTATAAGAGAAAGTATTGTTTTCGTTCAAAATTTTCGATGTCGAAATTTTAGGGGAAATACACCCTTTCGGGTCTCCTGCATACGAAAATCATTTTTTGGAAATAAGTCTGCGCGCATGCTAGTGCGTTTGGGTGCGCGCGCGTGTGTGTGTTATTTTATTTTAAAATATTTCTGTGGAACACATTTAAAAAACATATTTTAAAAGAAAATGAATTGTACAACTTCATGTCTGATATTTAAGAAAAAGCAAATTAGAACCTTGTGTTTTTGACAAATAATTTTGGTAGCAAGCAGCATCAAACAAACTGTAAAAAAATTAATTATTAGAATTGTTTTGTTAGTTGAAAGATAGTAAACAAGGCCAAAGAACCTTTATAGTGTTATATATTAGTGTTATTCTAAGCAGTATTAAATTACAGTAGTGAATTTTTACCATCATTCAATTTATAATTCCATCTATTTAGTAGATAGAATTGTGTTTGGAGAAAATTATTTCATTTAAATTTTAAAATTTTAAAAATCGTTTATGAATAATATTTATAAGCAAACTGTACTACAGGTCATCACGTATCCACCGGTTTCATGTTGCCATACATTTTTGGAACACTCTGTATAATATAGTTTTACTAATATGTTTTACGGTATAGGTTATTCTGACTTTTAGTTTTTATCAAGATCCAAACACTACAGGTATTCTAGAATATAGTACGTATATGAACGTTTACAATAATTATTTCCATTACCATAATATAAACAAATTTTACCTATAGTAAAATTTCGCTATAAAATCTTATTTATATGATTATTTACTCAATATAAAATTTATAGAAAAAGGGAAATTAAAGAACAATTTTAAAAATAATATGTTGGAATCTCTATGTCAATATCATCTAAACAGCTGAGTCATTCCTTATAGGTTAACAAAATGAATGTGTTACAAAAGAGTAATGCAATATAAAATAAACAAGAGTTTTTTTGTGTTTTAGGTACAACTTATTATTGAATGTAGCTTACAGTCGTGATCAATAAATTGTGATCCATTTTTATATGAAATTCACAAAAGTTTTTTTCTAAGTAGAATAAAAAATATTTACATACGTATTTGTGTTTAATGAGATCCCGTGTTCACATGAGTTAAATAATGCTACTTATTCCTCTTGTCATCTTGCACTTTTACATATAAGAAAGAAAATTAAAAGTATTAGTTTTGGTGCCCTATTAAGAACGCTTTTCTTTAATCTCATGTTGGTCAAATAATAATTAACTGTTATAAGTGCATAGCATATGCAACTGTATCAAAATTTTGTTTTGTTTATATTAAGTCATAATTATCAAGCTGCATTTAAAATTTAGGGAAAGAATACTGAAAACATTAATACCGAAAATTTAATTGAAAAATTATAAATTTTTGGTTTTACACCATAAAGATGTGTAAATATGTACTTAATTTTGCTACAAATTAAAACATGTATTTTTTATTTCCAATTTCGACTAATGTAGTATATACTTTCAGAATTTATAACAAAGTCTTAAGGAATTCCCTACAAGTATGTCTCTCGGGAATGCTCGAAAAATCTCAGGAATTCTCTTGCCGTCTAGTTCTTTGGGCTTTCTTAGGAAGTCTCGGGAATTCTTTGGGAAGTTCTTGCAATTCTTAGAAGTTCTTTTGTCTAGAAATTCCTGTATACAGTTAAATTTAGAAGTATTAAATCCAGGAGTTTTAATGTTCTTAAAATTTCGCAAATGACACACTTTTGCCCTTTTTACATGGGTGGTTTGAAAATTAGGCTTTATTGCTTTAGCGGCATTGCAGTTGACGTTTTGCATTGACGTTTTCGATTAGAATTGCAATTATAGGTTAAAAGATTTTGAAGTATTCCTGATCAAAACTACTACAAATATTGATGGGATTTAGTTTTAACACCACTAACATGAAATATAATCCATATTGCTCTGAAGCTAAGCATTAGTGGTTTTCAATGAATAAAGGGCTGACTCACTGTACTTCTATATGTGTGCGTAATTTTTTCAACAAAAATGCCGAGGAATTTACACGTATAAACTTTAGTTTTAAATATTAAATTCTGTTATACATTGGCTTAATTTCCTAAGACGTCTCTATACTCCTTGATATTGTAATTCCTAAGTAGCACACTCAAAAATAGGTAAAATTAAATGCAGTTTTCGGTATATTATTTAGAAAAGAACCCAAAATTAGAAACAGCTATTATTTTTCTCTAAATATTTATACTTTTTATTTTGAGAGGCAAAAAAGTTCAATTTTGTATTACTAAGATTTGTCCGAAATTAAGGAATGTACTTCGGAAAAATAATATATGGAATTTTGAGTCCTACATGACTAAAAACAAAAGAGCATTTTGAGAATTATAAAATAAAATTTCTGTATGCAGTAAATTACGCCACCTGACCGGGGAAACGGACACATTGTTTTCTATGCATGGGCGAGCGTTTGTCATTTTATAATAGGCAGTACATAAAGTAATTCGACGTTGTATTTTAATTTTGAGTGTGATTTGTGATTGTTTAGTGTCTTGTTTGCAAACAGTGCTTCAGTGAATATATTTATTTAAACTAAATTAACTTAAAAATGGGAATATATTCTAAAAGTGTTTCTTTTTAATTATTTTCAATAACTTTTTCTGTAGTATTCCTTGCTTTCCCTTCTAGTTCGTCGTTTTTTCTGAACACAAAATTTTTTGATCTAAAAGATTTGTTTAACTTTTTTATACCAAATTTTCTGACGTAACCGAATCCAGAAGGTGTGTTGACCGCATTTAATGTCTAATGTGTCAAATTTGCGTTTCATCAAAAATTGTAAATTGACTACTGTACAACATAATTTTCAGTTTAACCAATTGTAACTTTTGTAGTTTTCGAGCTATCTAAATAATTTTTTACAAATTACACGGCATTTTATTCCAAGTGCAACGGTTCAATTCAATTTTTACTTTCTCTTACATATATGAAATATAGTATAGAGGTTTTCGGTCCAAATTTTCGATGTCCAGTTTTTAGCGGAAATACACGTTTTCAGGTCCCCTGAGTCCGAAAAACATGTTTTTAGAAATTGGTCTGTGT
>JAHWXV010926169.1:0-11981 GCA_024586415.1 Phrixothrix hirtus | reverse complement strand
TATATATATATATATATATATATATATATATATATATATATATATATATATATATATATATACTCTAATTACCTAATTATTGAAACTTATAAACACCGAATGCCCCATGACTCATGGTTTTGAGTATTGTAAGACAATACAGTATAATTGACCTTTACCTAGTTTTTTGTAAGCTAAATAAGTGCATTGTGCAGGAATACGATTAGGTTATAGGCAAACTTTGATAGTCATCCTGAGATTGGTAGTTGGGGGTCAGTTCACTAAACGATCATCAGGAAAAATAGGAAAACTAAAAGGTATAATAATTATTATACGCATTCAAACATCAATACTAATTAAATAAACAAGGTAAAGATTACACGTAGATCAGGATGAGAAATGCTCTACATCCTAACACGTTGTTGCTCTAAACTAGTATGGAATTAGTTATATCCTGCAAACAATGACAGCGAAGTTTAGTTAACAGTATAGTTTATCAAATCGATCCAAATGTAACACGCTCTATACAATATGTCCCAAAAAAGAAGCGAAGCTGCGCAAATCTTAAAACACAATTTTTTCAAAATCAATGTTTAAATTCTGAAAATTTAGATAATATAATTTTCTCTAAATACATTCCTGCCTATTAACTAAAGGAATAATGAATGAAACGATACTAAACAACACGTACTACTGAAATTTGATATGCTTATAAAAACAAAATATTTTTTTAGGACGTACTTGTAGTAGTAATATGGCCTATAAATGTTCTTTGACTTTGTTTGTCTTCTATGCAATCACAAAACAATTTTACACTTTAAGAATTAATTTTTAAACATATTGGTTGAGTACTACAATATATTTGTTAAAAATGTAAAATTTCAAATTGTTGTATGTTACAAGTCAGATATTATTTTAACCATCTGTCACTCACGCACGGTGTATCAGACCAGTTGTAAATTAATTTACGTATATCTTTAAAAGTAGAGGGGATGCGCTTCCCTACTTTCACATACCTTTCTAGCACATTGTCAGGTGGTATCGCACGTAGCCTGAAGTGTATAGGTTGAGTTTGGATAAAGTTACATACCAAAACTGTATAGCGAACTGGATGCAAGAGTTGGTATCTTATTTTTGTGTGAAGCTTTCAAGTTGAAATTGACAGGTTTTCGCAGTTTTTTAATATTGTCTATAAATAACGATGTTTGAGTGTATTGTAGATATGGACTAAGAAAATAAACATGCTAGATTATTGCCATTGACTGAGGAGATATCAAGTAGGGACGAAAATAGCGATAGCGGCGGCGGTGATGGATAGAGTGAAGTCAATAACATAGAGGAAAGGTCATAAAATAGTGACACCGAACAAATGTTTGATGAAAACGTACATAACTATGAGCGCCTTACTACACCAAGCAGATACCTGTGTTTTGTAGGCAGAAACACTACATCAAAATGTTAAAAGCATAGTTCAACAATGAAGGCGAGGACGTGTAGTCCAAATATTGCCTTACAGATACCAAGTGTAAAAAAACACGCAGGTACTGTGAAGAACTATGCATTTCTAATTGAAGTAATTGGTTCTTTCATTTGTGATTATACCCTAATATATCTGAGTATGCAGATATGGACACAAGCGTTATAGCGCATATGAGGAAATCGGCATTCCTATTTACATAATTATTTTTTGTATAAATATATATTTAAACGTTACTTATACTTTTATTGCGTCAATATATCAAATAATCTTAAGATACGGAATCCAAACAACATTTTAAATACTAAAATAACTTCAACAAATAATAGGAACCGACCCGGTCTTGTAGACCGTGCGCGAGTACTTAACCACTAAATATTGGCGCAAGTACTGGAAGACTAATACTATTAATTTTGTTCTAAAATTTGTAACTTGTTCAATGGAGATATTCTAAAACAGAATAAACGGTTTTCTATGGCGACTACTAACAATACTATTCCCTAAAGGTTACGAAACAAAATGTAATTGTACGTATGATGACTTAAATGTCATCAAAATTGGACCTTTTAGCAAAGTGAAAATAAAATAATTGTAATATATGCTTATTTGGTAGATATGTAGTTGTTAATGCATCTTTGCAAACATGTGAGTGGGCAATGGATAACAACCTCTACGATCTTCCAAATATAGTAGATAATTTTCCTGCGGTAACCAAGATTGTTTGAAACTGCAGACGATACTCAAAACCAATTTTTGCAGACGTTAGCAATCGCACAACGAAAGCTCCAAAGACTTCTGTTTTAAAAGTCACAGGGTACGGGTTTCTTAGTAAACCGTTACAAATATGATAACTACTTCACTAATTGTGCAAAGATAATTGTATATCAAAGGTAACTAAATACGAATAACGCATGCGATACATCCCAATACTACATATTAAAACAATCACCAAGTAAAATAATTTTTTAAGCTTTTATAACATTTTAACATTATGCAAACAAAGGTAAAGTCTGCTAGGAAAATAACCATTTTTAAAATAACAAAAATGGGTTAATCAAATTATGGTAGAAAATATTCAAATTTATGTTATATATAAGATGGTCTTACCCAAAACGAAGTTTGAGATAAAATATTCATGTTTCTACATATATGTCGCATTTGATTGAAGTAAACTTAATTTCAACAATTTTATTCTATAGTCACCTTACGATTAACTGTCGAATGTAGAATGCCTATCGCAACGACATATTTATAAGTCTGCTCTCAATAATAAGTTGATAGCACGTTAACCATCTAGATGCATTATCTAGTTCTGATAACTAATTGTTTAACGTATAAGTTCAAATATTATTCATTATTCCAACACTTTTAGTGTGTCTATTTCTACCGTAAGAATCTTTCATGTGAATTAAGTATATGAGCACTCCAATTCCAAAACGTAATAACTCCGTTGTTTCTAAATGTTGGTAAACTGCACAATACTGCTGTCACTTTTTTTTATGATTTTGCATTATGTATTCAGCATGATAATGACAGATATTGGCAATTTCTATCATATAACGGGGATTTTTAGTTACAGGTTATTGAAAATCCAGATAATCGAAATAAATAAAAGGAGTCAGATGGTTCTGGAACGAAACTTTGGATTTTGATAGCTTTGGACTTGTACAGATTGGATATACACAGTTTTGATGCAAATTTCTTGTCAATTGAGACTAAACGTAGCTCAAAATACATCTGCCTTAAGTTATCAAAACTAAAACGATTTATTTATTCCTTGTACAAACAGGAAATACATACATTACAAAGTTTGAAATGTATATAAAAGTAAAAATTATACATATTAAATACTATTGCATTCGAAAACCATATTGTCATGCATCATCGGTAAGTCATGCTCTAGTCCTGCCTCAGAAGTTACATCGTTGTTTATGTTGGAATCTAGGATGTCTTTAAAGTAATTTAAAGTTGGAGAATTTATCTGCCTCAAATAATACACAACGTGGTTTCCCTAGTAAAAAGGCAACATGCTGCAGTTTTTTGTGGTGAGCTGATAATCCAAAAGGATTACCCACTGAACTCATTTGCAGTAAATATTTTCAACGTTTTACAATAGGCCTTGCTGCTCCAATATCGGTAAGTTAAGGTATTTCTCCAGTTACTAAACTTGATTTTCTAGAAACAGTTCGACTGAGAATAAATCTTTTTGTATTTTTTCACAATAGAAGCTAAAAGCAACTTCAGAGCTATCGTTTGTTCTGATCAACTGATAGAAAGCACCAGCACGTTTCTTGTGAATAGCTAACTATGTAGAAATATTCTGTTTGCTTTCACCTAGCCTTGCTTTTAAGATTTCTGAAAGTTCTATACGTTTGGAACATTTATCCGTAGCAGGAGTACCAGAGCTAACGTTATAGTTTAAGTTTTGATTCAAACTTCTTGGACTTCGTATCCCCACCCCAACTTCCTTTTGGAGTTCCACCCTCCAATAACTGCTTACAAATATGAATTTTGAACTCAAAATTTCGAAAGCTTAACTGGAATTCTAAAAAATACATTATGGAACAATTTGTCGAGGTACTTCCGTTTACCTGTCTATAATACGGTACAGTATCTTCTATGTGCATACCTCTTTTGCAACCCCTTCTTTAGTTGAACGATGGCTTTTGGGAATTGTCACTTTGGGGTAGTTTAAAATAGAATTATTTTGCAATATTTTATCAGTGGTTTCATAAAACATTTGGTTTAATGTTGGTGGATTGTCCTGTAAGGTCAGCTTGTAGCAATAAAAGCGGTGTATCTTAATACCGTCTTCTTTGTTTTCACATTCATGTAATTACTGTAACCCAGACGAACAGTGCCTAACACAAAAACAAAGTAATTTACTAAAATAATTAGCTCTTATTATTGATAACCTACCTTTTCCTCTTTTACATGTGTTTAATCCACGTGTCTATGCGTTTACGCTTTTTTCTAACACAACTTGTAGGGACCTCATTAATTTGATACACCTATTGCACTTCTTGTTCTAAAGTCTCCAATTATAAAACTGAACATAGTTACAATCATCCAGATATGGTTATTATACAGATAGTAGATGCTAACAACTGCTACTTTAGCACTATTTTCAAAGTGGAATAACTAGTAATATGGAGTTAAGATGTTTTGGAATTAAACAAGATATGGATTTAGCGAGTTTTATTGTAGCATAAAAACTTAAAATATAAAATAACAGGGAATGTAGCCAGTTTTGGAACATAAAAATCATAAAATAGATAGTCTAGAGATGTAGAACACGTTAACTTAATTTCTGCCATTTTAAGACTTAGAAAGTTCTGGAATTGGAATATTCATTTTTACTTTGCTAATATACTCATTCAACCCTCTGATTTGAGACAGATCGGATATTGTTTTAGATTTTCGTTGTTCAGCAAACATAACCGACTTGTCGTGCTTGCCTTTCATATACGTTATTGTTTCAAGAATGAAAGGCATAGCCGTTAAACAATGATCCATACTTTCACTTTTTTAAATGTAGGTAAGAGCCTGTAATACTAGGGATAGTTCTGTTAAGGGATGATCCAATGTGCGGAGACAATTATTGAAATAAATTTTAGTGATATGGTGTTTGCTGAAAAAGGAGCAAACGGTTTTATTGTTTTTTGAATTTAGACCCATCTTATGGGATTATCTTCAGAACACTAATCTAATAGGAAACGTCTAATAAAGATTAATAGTTAGCTATATTACTTACTAATTACAATAAGCTCACACTATAATTTAGATAGTAATCCAGCTAGTTATTAATGTGGACAATAAAAATGATTGCAAAGCAGTATATGTTTTGTATTTCATTCCAACAAGTTTTCAAAAAATCTTCGCATTTAACAATATTACGTAAGAAAACAATGCCTTAGGTTAAATAATTATGAAAAAAAATTATAAATAGTAACGATCGAAGTAAATTAATAAGCAATAGGTTCTACTGGTATTAACTTATCGTATAAATCTCACAGTGAAACTATACCTACACCATATTATGTTTATTATAAAGATGCTGTTGGTTTCTTACCTTACTTTCTAAAACCAAAAAGAAGTTCGCTGTGCTGTCTTGTTCTAGACTTTAACTAAACTGTTTTACTTAATGAAAATTATAATTTGTGTGTTCTTATTATTAAACGATCTGTATTAGCTGTTAATCTGTTGCCTCTTTATTTTCTTGTAGTTACTAATTTTTCAATCCGCCGCTCCATATATCTACTCGTATTTCTTAAAATAGTTACTAAAAACTAAAATACTAAACAACTTACACGTAGTGACAAAATTAACTACGTTAATAAATAAATAATTCTGGTTTTTATAAATTTCTTTGTGTACAACGGTGTTCCAACTGTCAATCATAAATTTATTATGATATACGCAAATCTTTCTTGCAATTAATTGAAAAAATATGGTTAAATAATCTATAAAGTTTTAATATAGATACTTAGTAATATTTACGTTTTAAATATAGTCATATTGTCCAAAAATAACTTTAACTTATTTTATAGTTTTAATTATGGTTTTATAAAGTTTCTAACATATCATTAATAAAAATATTTCAACAGGGTTGGCTATGTGATTAATGTAACCATGCAATTGGCCTTTTAATATATTCTTTGTATATCTTACTAATTTTACTTTTTCTTCACTTTATTGAAACCCGTTTGCATAGCTAACGAAACAAATAATTCTTTAAATATCTATATAAAGTTATAGCACAAATTAATTCAGGCTTCAAAGTAACCATTAGTGGCAGTATAGGAATTCCGTAATCTGATGGACAATGTCAAATCAATCTACAGATTATTAGCGCCTCAAAATGTTTCATTATGCAGATAATAAAGTTGATTATACTACAAAATATAGCAATACCTTTGGTCTTTTAAACTTTTGTTACGAATTTCTTACGTATAAATTTTTCCTTTTTAACTTGCAATCCTCGAATCGGGGATTTGTCCGTTGAATAAAATCAATAAGTTTGATTTTCATTAAACCGAAAGCATTTCTAAGAGTTTTTGGCTTTTTAAGTGTGTCGTTTACATTCTATGTCACTCCCAAACGTATTTTACTCTTTAGTTTAAAGATATTTCAAAGAGGACATGGCTGTGTTTTAGAATTTATGATAGATACTTTGATACTCTAACACAAAGAATCCATTTTTTGTACTTATGGAATGTTACGATGACTTTTATGTTGTTAAAGGTAAATCCTTTCAATTGATTGAAATGTGACGTCTTGAATTAATTATTATACTTTTTGTGTAAACTTTAAAATAAAACGGTGTCTCATTGTTTTCATACTTTTATGTAGTCGGAGAAATGATATAAAACTATCATTTTCATACTTTAATTCTCTTTAATGATACTTTAAATATAATAAATGCTAAAATTAAAAGTAGGAAAATAATTTAACCAGCTCATTAACATTGAATGAAATTTCTAAATTAATCCAAAAGTAGAATTTGTACCAGTAGTGCAATATATTTAAAAGGAAGCAATTGTAGTAAATATTTAATCATCTTGATTTGTACTACATTAAAAGGATAATAGAGAATAATTAATATCAAAGTTCCAAACTGACGTTTCTACATGCCGCACTTTGTAACAGAATAAATGTTTATACACAGTTGAAGTATTACAACTCACACCTAATGAATTAAAAAAATAATTTGAGCTGGTGCGAAATTATCATGAAAAACAAAATCCATGTATACAATAATATTAACTTATAATGAAAGAGTAGTTCTATTAAATTGTTCATAATGAACTAAATACTGTTCATTTGATTATGTAAATATACTGGTAGTTCTAAACAATATAATTTTTTAATCTAATTTTCAGGGCAGATTGCAAACTTTTAGTAAAAGTTGTTAACGTTTTTACCCGGTGGATATTATAAATAAGTTAATGGTATTATAAATCTAAATTACAAAATTGCTTAATTAATTCTATCAACATTTCAAGTTAAAGTTCAGTAAAACATAAAGTGAATTTTTGTTTTTGTGTAAGAATAAATCAATAAAACTTCTCAAAACATAATTAAAAAGCTGGAAGTTGTATTAAACATGTTTAAGCTAAATGACATTTAATTTGTATGCGTCTGGTGAAGATATAAGATATAAGAAAAATAGCATTCAGTTGTGCAAGGTTCCTTTGATAATCAAAATTAAATCTTAAAAGTATTATAGTTATCACTATCGCATTTTTAAAATCTTTTAATTAATTCTATTATCGTTATTTTCATTATGAAAATCTTTCATCTATTCCACACTATAAACATTAAAATAATAAATCTTGTAAATGTAAAAGTGCATTAATTACCTGAAAAGGGGTTTTATTTAGCATAGTAACTCTTTTTTATAGTACGTATACTGAATATTATAAAAGTTTTAACTAAAAATCGGATTACGTTATACGTATTAGTATAACGTACGCAGAATTATAGGGAAACTTCAGTAGTTCATAATTCTAGTTTAATTAGTGCTGCTGACAGCGACATCAAACATTTATGACATATAGAACATTGAATTGGTGCGAAAAACGTATTACAGTACATAATTGCCAGTTTAATGGTCCAGCATGGTGTTTGCTATGCAGTATTTGCCAACATTATACCACAACTTGCAAAATTCAGCTATTACTATCTTATTTAGTTTTTAATTCATTTATAAATAAATAAAACTTTATTTTATTAAACAGTGCTACTAGATCCATTTTTTGAAAACTTTGCATTAATAATATTAATATGAATATCTGTAATACAGCAGTAGATTGTCTTTTACCATAGAATAGTATTGTAATTTATAAATAAAAACAACACTTTATTGGGGTTTTTCGTAATACACTAACTATGCAGTTAATGCATTAACATTGTCTAATATTATTGTGTAATACTAAACTGGTCATCAATTCTTCAATAATTATAATAATGTGTTTTATTTAATAGAAATAACTTCTATAATAGAATAAAAGTGAGGTTCTTATAGGGTAACTGAGAGGACGATTAGTTAAGTACAACAAATATCTTTAAAAATGATAGTAGTATAGCAATTGACGTTATATATAGCTGATAGTCAGACGGTGAGAAGAAGGCTTTCGCGAGGGGATTAAAGTTTTCCACACCTCCAGCCAGTTTTCTTTTAGCGCGTATTAATATAAAGTAAAAGAAGAGCGAGTGAGAGATGCAAAGTGAGAGTAGTAGATGCGAGTAAGAAAGAAGTGGTAGGTGTGGTCTAATTTCCGAGTTTTCCGTGTTTTGGTTAGAATGAGCTCGAATAGTAGGGAATCTATAGTGTGAGAGATGAGTTATGAATTTGAGGAAACGGGGTGTGTCAGTTTCAACGTGGCATGGTTAAAATAAAAAATGGCGCCTGCTAGTAGTAAAGAGTATGTAATAGCAAGTTAGGGGGTGTGTACTGTTTATATGATATGAATCTACAAAATACCGTACCAACAATTGAGTATTTAAAAATGGAATACAAAATGGCGCACCCTCAATTGTATAATAAAATGTAAAATAGTATATAACATGGCGCGGGTGATAATTGAAGATAAGGAAAATGAAGTTAGAAAGGAATAAGTGTAATAGCGGTTATTACAGGTATAGTTGCTATACAGCTTTTATTATCTATAGTTATTACTATAATGAAAGATTGAAAGACAGCAAGGACTAAGATTAGCTAAGATATTGAAAAATTTTAAGATTTTAAGTTTGGCATTGAGAAATTAGAAAAAGAAACATTTATTTAAAGTTAATTCAAACAAAATGAGAAACAAATCTCTTGTCATATTTGCTCGTGAAATAGATGTTTGATTTCAAACCGCTGTTATGCAGTAATTAGCGTATATAGTTATTATTGTAATACGGAAATTAGTATCTATAGTTAGTACTGCAATAAAGGATAGGATTCAGCTTAGTTAGGACTGCAAAATTGTAAGATTTAGTAATTTAGGAATAGAAAAGTATAAGTAATTTATTTCATTGCGTACATGTAACTTATTTATGGCTATATTTTTCAGAAAGACTTTGAATATCCTTAAAATAATTTTGAAGCCGTAGAAACGGAATCTGAATATGAAAATACCTATAATATTACTTTAATACGAATTGGATGCCGTAAACATAGTCTAAATATGAAACAACCTATTTAATTTTATTGTAACGCTTCCCGCGAAACGCAATAACAACGCAAATCACGATTTAATGGAACTCCAAGAATTCTACGCGTTTTTGTTATATTAGCAATTCCGGAAGTGTAATTATTAAGACTAAATTAAAAACAGAACAAACTTTAAGAAAGTGTAGAATACCGTGCGCGAGTATACAATTTTTGTTTAAATTACAAATAGAAAAATTGCTTAATTAAATGCTGTTATAAAAATGTTATAAGCCAATTAATAAAGATTGTACAACATGACGCATAAATCACCAGTTACCATCCGAAATCAATCAAGATTGTTTTGATAATTAATATAAGTAACAATCTCATTTAAATATTTAACTTAAATATTAACTAATTAATAGAAACCCTTTAAAAACTATGGCGAAATATTACGTCATGTTATGCAAACGAATTGGTCAAAGCACATGTAATTGTTTTCCGTATTGATAACATAGCAGACAAAAAAACCGTCTGAATCTATGTTTGCTGAATAAAGAACGCGAGTACAAATTTAAGTATAAATTAGACACTTTCACGAGTTGTAAATCAGTCTTTGTATGAGACTCTGTACGGGATATTGCCTAGTGCAAAGACCATAAAAGCTGTTTTGTAAAGTCAAACTATTTTGTTATTATATTTTACAGCGATCCTGACGCAGCGTTTTCTGGGCTCGTCAAGCCTGTTAAAATCCTGAGTACCGTTCATATTAACAAACCGTTAGAAGACGCCGCATGCTAGTGATCTGTATACAGAGATTCTAGAACGACGTTCTATTCCTTGTTGCTCTGTAACAAAGATAGACCGAGCGTAGAATAATATAATCCAGGGGATCCTCGTAACTGAGTGTTCCTGGTGTTACTACCGCCGAATCAACAACGAAACCGCCTTTGGGTCGATTACAAACAAGTTACTTTGTAACTATTTCTGAACAATGTCAACAGTCCGTCATTGTGTTTATGCGCTGAGTTGTATCGATAGCGGACGCACAATTACGCTGGACAGAAATCATCTGTCATAGGAAACATCCCGTCATTTACAGATGAGTTGCTAGGTATTGGTTTGCAATCAACGCAATCCGTAGATACGCTTAGTGATACTGAGTGGCATTGAAGGTCGCGAATACTCGCTAACGCTTCGTATCAGACACTCGTCCCCGGCATAAATTACTCACACGGCGGCCATCAAGAGCCACGCGCACGTGCTCTTGTATTCAAAACATACCAGGAAGGCAGTATTTGGCTGGATCAGGAAACGCTACGCCCATTGCTCTTTTCAATGCCGTAGCAATGTGTATTGTAACAACGTGCGAGATACAAGCATTAGTTCAAAAAAGAGAGGCAAAAGATCTGCCACCAGTTTAAATAATACACTACCTATTGAATTACATCTTCTTGGATATAATTTCTGTGGTCCAGGTACTAAATTGTACAAACTTCTGAAACATCAGGATAAAAGAATCAATCAATTAGATGAACTCTGTAAATTATATGACATAGCGTATAGACGCAGCAATACCTTAAGTGAGCAGCATCAGGCAGATAAATTATTACAAGAAGAGGCGTGGTAACGTCTTAACTCAAAAGACGCTTCTATTGGTGAAAATATTGCTGCATTATCTGTTGCTGGAATTACTAAAGTAAAACGAAAAACAGGAACGGAGGTTTAACAAGCTCAAAAAGAGCACCTAAAATATAAAATTCTTAAAAATATTAAGTTGGCATTCCGCGGAAAAAAGAAATTTTAGCGGTAAATGTAATTCCAGTTTAATAAAAATTGCTGTAAGTATTGATCGAAGTGTAATTAAAGAATCAGATGGAAGATAAAGGATGCAAGTACTTGTTGTTACGCTATTCCCTAGAAATGGTGAAATAATTCCACTAATATCTTTATTTGTAGGACAATGTGCAATCGGAGGGCTAAGTGGCGGTGAAGCTGGAATTTTTAAAACTGTAAATGATGCAAAGAATGCAAAAACGCTTCAAGAGGCACCCAAGGCATAAGAGGATGATGGAAGCAATCGCTATAGGAAAGAAGGGGTCCGTTTTGTATCTGAAACCATGTAAAACGTGTACAGCATTATACTTGAAACCTATAATTCAACTCTAAATCACTAGCAAAGTTACCTCGAAGGCAATAGCTGACGTGGACTGGAAAAAATTATCAAAGATACATATTTCAAACTTTACAGGCGTATCTATCCATGATAAATTACCAACTACAGAACCTAAAATTAAAGATCACGAAATTGTTAATTTAGACCAACACTGCCGTATATATATATATATATATATATATATATATATATATATATATACATATAAA
>JAHWXV010926085.1:0-11944 GCA_024586415.1 Phrixothrix hirtus | reverse complement strand
GATAACTCTTCCCGAGCAGCTGCCACGCAAATCATAAGTTTCGTTAAGAATCCATCCCTCCCGCAAGCTAGTCGACGCAAATCCGCTTGGGAAGTCCCTACAAGTCCTTATGACCATCTTCAGGGCTTTAAATCCTGTTTAACCCGTGGCAATCTGTCAATAACTTCCAATCAATGTACAACAACTGGGACGGATTGCCAACCAAATGGGCAAACTATTGGAATACTGCTCCGATGCAAATCAATGCTAGAGCAGTATCTGAAGAAATAACCTAAACATCCTTTATTGGAACGCCAACAGCATCCACGGAAAGAAAAAAGAACTGAATCAGGGGGAAGAAGCATAAATATCCTGTAGACTGGAAACATTTCTCCTAGCCCAACTATAAAATATACTGAAACGATCGACCACTTTAACGCAGAGAAGGCACGTTAATGGCCATCAAAAGGAATATAAATTACATCTAGATGGACCGAGAACCAAACAGCCTCAAAATAAATGGTAAGCCAATGGAAACCCAAATAATAATCACCTACGACCCACCGAATAAATACATCTAAGAAATAGATCTACAAGCGAACAGGAAATTACTGCTCAAGTAGGACCTAAACGCAAAGAACGCAAGATTTGCCACTCTATCAACAACCCCGGAAACTCAATAACAATCATTCACGCTACAACGATCCTGATGCATTACAGTCAAAATGAAAGGCCAGACATTGCACTTACAAATACGAGCCGCGAAATTTCCTGCACAGTAATCCAAGACCTTAGTTTAGATCACAATGCAATCCTGGCCTACCTGAAAATCTCCAACGATATGAAGATAATCAATCAGCTAAGAACAATAAATTGGGACAAATTCCAAACGAGCCTAAAGCAATACCTGGGCAACTTAAACCTTATAAACACAATAAAGGACAGAACAAGAAATCAAAAATTAATAACAAAATTAAGCATGCTAAACAAAACAGTAAAAAAGTAAAAGACATCTAAACAACGAACCGATAGCGGTACTTCAAGAAATAAGGAAACAAATTAAAGAAAAGAGATCGTAAAGAACGCTCGATGCGGTGGACATCCAAATAGACTCCAGAGAATCAAACGAAGATGAGAACAAAAATGATGGAACTAAACAATGAACCAGGTGCCGGTAATGGCTGATTAAGAAAGGGAACAAACAGCATCAGATACTCAACAGTATGGCTAAACCACTTAGGCTCCGAAAAAGCAAAAGAAATAGAACGGGGCATTCAACCTTCAATAAACAAGGTAAAAGAGTCAAAAATTCAGTCAAATGACACTGGAAGAAATACGCATAATAGCAGTCAACCTCAAAAACAAGAAAACCCCAGGAAAGGTTGCCAAAGAAAGTAGTAGTCATACTGCTAAATATCATTAATGCCTACCGAAGACCAGACTATATCCCAAAAGCATGGAAGCGCGCCAATATAATGGCTATCCCCAAACCAAGATAGACCATTCATGGCCCAAGAACCAATCTGCTTACTTCTAGGACTCTCCGAGATCCTAAAGGAGATTATCCAGGCTAACGAAAAATTTAATGAAGAAACAGAACAAGCTATCCGCGTAGTATTAATCTGCAGGACTAAGAGATCAAATTGTGAGAAGCTTGCATCAACGTGATACCTTAACGTCTTAAAAGCCTTCGAACGAGGCTAATCGGACTAATGCACAAGCCGTACTAAGGGGAATTAGACGTGAAACTAATTAAGATAATCCGATGCTCTCTTAATAAACACAGCTTCAACAACAAATTTGAGCAGAGTTTCCTCAGGAATCATTACTAGGCCCCTCGCTCTACAACATAATACACATCCCCAGAACCTCTGGAACCAAAATTGCATTCTTTGCGTACGACACAGCAATAATAGCCGCGAACAAGAAACCTCAGTTGCCCCAAAAAAATCTACAAATAGCTGCAGACAAGGTTTCCACATGGTTCGAATCATGGAAGATGTCACTAAACTCTAACAAAAGTCAAACAATAATGGTTTCAAAGAACAT
The DNA here is from genome assembly GCA_024586415.1 of Phrixothrix hirtus. Taxonomy (NCBI): domain Eukaryota; kingdom Metazoa; phylum Arthropoda; class Insecta; order Coleoptera; family Phengodidae; genus Phrixothrix; species Phrixothrix hirtus. The sequence continues at coordinate 9,916 of JAHWXV010926085.1, read as the reverse complement.
TACCATGGACAAAAATGAAATAAGATGACAAACCAAAGTCAAATATCAAGGGCCAATCATGGACAAAAAACTAACATCCACCTTAGCAGAGCACTAAACCTATCAATAAAAAAGTTGTCTACATCAGTATCATCAGATCGATGATGGTGTACGGTAGCGCAGCCTGGGTTCGGTGGCGAAATCACACATCAAGCAGCTATAGGTAGTAGAAAACAAAGTAGAAATAACTCGACTCAAGTTCTACAACAACCTTCTGAATAACTTAAACAGACTAGCCATCATCTGCAAAAGAAATAGAACAAGATAATCTGCACAAGCAAAGAGGGGACATTCCAAAACATAAATAAATGAGATTCCTATCAAAAAGGAGATTATAAGAAAAATCTCTCAGGTTCAAAGGGCAAAAGTGCACTAGTATCATCCCAGGAAAATAGATGTAGAAAAAACCAAGATGCATCCAGTACATGAGCAATTATACTCTGTGTTTAGTAAATTAATTATGGCAAAAACGTCTATTAGTACCGTGTATGATAGGGAACGGAGCAGAGATTCTTGTAGACGTAGAAATGTTGAATCAAGTTTTTATCAAGATATAATAAGACATCGCCGTCGGATAAAAGGGTCTCCATAGGTATTGACGAATTATGTGACGTAACACAATATTTTGAAAGCAGTTGTGATAAAAATAGCTTGATGAATGATCGAATTCTTAACAAAGGCTGGATAAAGAAGGTCTTTGTAAAAAAGCAATGCTCAGATTAATTCAGAATTACTAATTAGAATTAAACTTTTAAAATTTATTAATCGTAGGGGAATATTTATTTTCACAAATTTAGACACAACTGTATAAACAAAAATTTGCACTTTTTTATGTAACTGTTTGTGTGAAACTTATTTAAAAATATATGTATAAATAGTTCCAGGTAAAGATAAAATGTTCATCCGTTTTTCTTAAAATACCCAGCTGAAAGCTTAAATCAACTGTTTTCTGAACAATCTGTCAATTGTGACGACATGGTTTTCCCCGAGGTTTAGATACTTTCTATACATAACAAGTATTCTTCAGTACTGATGTGGAAATCAATATAGAATTCTGTTACAAAAAAGTCAAAACACGTTTATCGAATACAAAGATTTTTAATTTAAGAAAAATTTCCTTTTTATAAATAAATTACCTATAATTTATCATCCTTATTTAATGTACCGTATAACAATTTGAGTAAACAAAAAATTTAATAACTTAGCATCAAAGAAATATGTTTTAAAAGGTTTGTTTTAACCCTAAGGAAAATCTTGAATTTTATAAAAGTATTTATTGACTAATGCTGAAATAAAACCAAAACTTTTACATCGTTACGTTTATCCAAAAAATTCATTTAATTTGGCTTTTGCTGAAAGCCCACAGGTAAATTTAATTAAACACAATATGTAATTAATATTTTCATATACAAAAATAGAAAAGTAAAACGAAGGGCGCATCATAAAGAGCCTATATGCTGGATTCTAAAAAATAATTAGTGAAAGATAAAAGCGGAGAATAATAAAGCTTTGAAAAGTAAAAAAAAAACAGTCACGCGAAAACCTACTAAACATGTTCAGATGAACAAATTACATTAGCCAGTAGGATAATCCCGCCTATTTCCCATTAACCAAAAAGCTTTTTTAAAACTTTACAGTTGAGATCGTAGGGCTTTCGATCACTTTTCTTTTTTCTGAATTTTTAGCTTTTAATCTGTTCTTAATGAGTTATTTATGATTCCAGATGAAAAAGAACAGTAAATATTCCAGCAAGTTTACTCTCTAGAGAATAACCCCTATTTACAGTAATACGCCATAGATTTTTAGGGTAAACGTAAGTGAGCTAGTTGAAATAAATATTAAGAAAGGAATCGGGACAAATATTAAATAATTTAAAAGTTTAAATGTGGATTTAATGGTGGCGCCATCTATTCAATTTGGGCGACATTTCCATGTACAGATACGATTTCAACCACAAACTAGCGATCTTCGTTTAACTTATATAATAACAAGTGGAGGGCGTAATATACTATTTTTACTAGATCTAGAAAAACACTTATAAAATATTTTTGTAGAGACATCTATGGATAAATTAAATTGGAAATCTATTTTAAAAGTAAGCAATCAATATTTTTAAGTTGGATATATTCATAGCAATGAAAATATGTTAAAACCACACATATTAAAAATTTCCTAAATCAAAGTTTCACACAACCCTATAAGTTTGTAATTTTAGAATTCGGTTGTAGAGGGCAGCACTACACAAATGGAACATTGATTACATTATGTACCAAATAGGTGGAACTTAAATTCATTTTCGAAACAAATACTAGAAAGCTAAAAATTAGTAATTCAAAATCAGTTAAATTTTTATAGAATTAAAGCAACAGCTAAAATCGTCAGGAATTATCATTTAGGGTTTTCACGTGCATTCCTTAGAAATGTGCTTTTAGTAACATAATAAAATAATCTGCATCCATGCTCAAAATTGAGAATATTGAATAAAGGTAATGGGTAGGTTTAACCCAAAGCCTTTAATTCTCAACAAAGAAAGAGGTAAATTTGTTTCGTGTTTATTAATCACTTGTTGTTATCATCATCATATATAAATAAAATATTTAAAAAATCAAGAATTTAGTTATTTAAAGTTATTTAAAACTTTATTAAATACATTCAAATTACAATTTATTATAAAAGATATTATCATCTTCAATTTATTAATTATAAAACAATTTTCAAATTTAAATTATTTACAACATGTTAAAAGCTAAAAATCCACACACACTTAATTTTACAACTAATTTTATCACTCTTATAGATTTTAACTAAATTTTTGACTCTTTAAATATTGTATATATCTAATGATGGGATCAACAAGACCCCAAAACATGTCATATGATTAATAAACACTTATTAAATAAATTTACATCTTTATTTATTAAGCATTAAAGGCTTCGAGTTAAACCTATTCACCACTAGTGCTCTTATTGTTAAAGATGAGCCACTTCGTACCAATAAATAATTATTATTTATGCTAATGGCCTTTAGGGCGGGTTTTTCAATATTTAGTTAAATTTAGATGTTAATTAATTACCTGACCTATCATTATACCGGATAGTCGTATAAGTTTGTGATTTTTTTTGTTAGGTTTGCAATAAAAACAACTAATGTTGGCAGCAGTATTATTTTAAATTTTAAAATTAAAATTAGTGACAACTGAATCAGTGGCGTTCTTTTTTGTATAATAAAATTGAAACCTTTTATTAATTAATTCGTTTACATATAAACATAGAAATAAAAACTAAAGTAACTGAAATGGCAAGTACATTAACTTTTGTATTGTAGACAGTGAAGCCGACAAGTATAGAGAACTCTAGGTATAACTATTGCACTTGTACTCATTGAATTAAATGGGGAGAAAGTGAGATAAAACTTTATTAATATGTTTTTAACAATATTAGGGTGAATTTTTTTATTTATTATCAAATTAATTGAGAATAATTATTGATTGGTACAAAACCGTATTGCTAGAATTTATAGCAACTATTTGTATTTTTAATTACTAATTTAATTAATAATTGTGGTAATGTATATTATATTCATATGTTAACATAATATGCTTATTGTTATGTATAAATGATTATTTTTACCTAATAAATTCAATTAAAAATGTTTCATTATGAAATAACTATAATGAGAGCTACTTAGGTAAGAGTGAGAAAGGATACCTATGAAAAATTTGGCTTCACATAAATAATCAATAGACGCCTTTCCAGTTACTTTAGTTCTTATTTCTAAGCATATAAAGTATATAAACAACAAAATATATGGCGGATAATGGAGATAAATTACAGTTAACCACTAGTAAACATCTCGTTACCACGCCACTGTTGTCACATTAACAACCAATGATGCCAATTACTCAGGGATACCAAGACAGTTAAAATATTACAAACAAATATAATTACCCGGTATTAACCTCATATCAGCCGGCTCCATTGGTGTAGTGGTTAGCATATTTGCATCTGCAGCCAAGTGACGTGGGTTCAAACCCGATCGAGGTCGGTAAATTTTTCAGCAAAGAAAAATTTAAAAAACATGCCTTCTTCTCGGATAAGGAAGTAAAATCGTAGATCCTGTACCAATGTGATGTTTGGCACGTTAACAATCCCTACTGGCGGTGGACTTCTCCAGATTTGGAAAAGTTCTAGTAGCCATGGCAAAATGACTATATCACAGTTCTAGTCCAAGAGGGCCAAGGGAAATTCCGCATCCCGAACGCTCAGCTACAAAAATAAACAAATAAACCACATATCATCAATAGTTTTCATGGAAAATATTTCAAAGTTAACTAAAGATTAAAAAACCGGCCCTTAATTTAAAACCTACTGGAAAGTTAGAAACTAAACACAAGTAGAAAGATGCAATTTTGAAAAATATTACCATAGTAGGTACAACATACAAAAATCTTTTGTGACAGCTTTGAAAAAAAGACGTATTAATAAAAAAACAAGATAGTAGAACGGCTTTTAAGATAATTTAAAACTCTTACGATGATCTGCTCCCGTTTATTAATCGATTTCAGCTAGTGAAACGAATGAGTAATGAACGCTTAACAAAGACAGGTATGAATAGAAAACTAGGTAGGGGTAGACCGAGAAAGAGATGGCTGAATATAATTGAAGAAATTGTAAAAGGAAAGAGAGTAAAGAGCGCAAAGAATACGAGAGCTTGCCAAAAACGTTGTATGAATTTAATGGAAGCAAAAGAAGTGCGTAAGGATAGAAAGCAATGGAGAAAAATAGTGAATGGGTGATAGTAGAGATAGTAGGATTGGTGGGTAATAATAGGATAGTGTGGTTACTGTATAGTGTTGGGAGTTGTGGTAGTGAGAGGAGGTTGGTGCATGAGTGCATGCAGTGGTTGAAAAGGTGGAAGCTTGACACTGGGTTTTGCCTACCCCGCTAAGGGAATAGCATGATGGGTAGTAGTAGTAGTTTCAGGTAGTGGCAAATCGTAACATAAATTCGAAACACCCAAAACCTAAATAACGCACATAAGGTCGCGATTGCTGTAACTGTCCAAGATTTACTTCACAATCTGGTCACTTTGCTTCGGCAATATATGTTTACCTGAGGGATTACAACAAGAACGAAACCGGCCGTAAGCTGCCCTCTGATATATAAAGAACAGTTCCCTGTCACTAATAAAAATTGACTTCATCAATTTTTAAACATTTTTCATACACTATTTTTGGGAAAATTCTTCACCTTTTTTTAATTTGAAGAAAGCAGCGTTTGAGATGACCTCCTCCGTTTTGTATTAAGCAAGTTCAGCTATCCACTGCAGTATACAGAATAGTCCGACGTATTGCAAATTCCTTCTTCTTCTACCTAAATTCATTTTTGCTCTTTAGTTTATAATCCTGATAGGGTGTACAAGGAGTACAAGGTCCTGTTGAGCGAAGAATCATTTGTTTTGATACTTACTGTTTGGCTAGTCTGTTCTGATTTAGTTCGAAGACGGTGATGTCTCATGATTTTTAGGCCCTAATTTAGCAATTCTGATAAACCAGGAGCCTTGGATATACTTTGTAAAGCTTTGTTTTGCACAATCTGGAATTGGTGGATGTACGTTTTGCCACTATACCTTAGGTTGTTGAGCTATTGGTGAAAAATATAGTTTTATTCTCAGATTTAGGCTGCGACTACGTAGCAGTAGTGCTTAAAGTTCTAGCGTTTTTGAGGTGTGTTCTTGTAACTATTTGTCCATGATAGAGCATTCATTTTGACAGCTGATTAGGAAATGAGGATGATATAATTTTCTCCTCCTGAATTATACTACTTGGGTTTTGACAAGCAACTAAGTGATATGCGTCGTCTGCTACTGTTTGCAATTTCTTGACTGTTAGGTATTCGTTTCTTGAGGTAAATATGATTGCTGGGTTGTCCGCAAAGAGGGTAGATTTGGTGCCTTTTGGTTTGTAGTAGTTGTGAACGCAAACGTTGTAAAAAGCGGACCGAGGACCAAACCTTGTCATACTCCAGCTCTGGATATTCTTAATGTTGCCCCCAGGTCTTTAAGGAAGACTAAAAAGAAGTGGAGCATTTTTTTTTATTTAGGTATTGACGTTTGCTGTAACCGTTTCGTGAACTAATCCGTCGTGCCAAATATCGTCTTCCTTTGAGTACGCATTGGTTACTGTTTAAAAGTTTTCCGGTACCCACAGTTAACATGCGCCTTCCGGCCTTTTCTTTAGCCAATAGGAAAAAACTATACACCATGACCGAAATGTTCCGGGACAGCAAATTATTTCGGAAATCATTCATTTTACAAAAAAAATGTTTTATACAAAAGTTATTTGGTATCTAATAATGCATTTAGACCTTGACACCAAGATATCAATATCATATCAGTGATATCTTGGTTTCAATGTCTAAATAGTTTAAATGTAGTTTTAGATGCCAAACAACTTTTATATAAAACATTTTTTTGTAAAATAAAAGGTTCCGGACAAAATTTGCTATCCAGGAACATTTCGGCTATTCGGTATATAGAAACTTCACTTCAGACATCTTCGGAATAAATTTGATGTTATTATTAGATACGTTGTAAATTCCGGGCCCTTTTTGATGTCAGTTTTTAATTGTAGTTTGTTGCTCTGAGCTTTAGCAGCTTTTAGTTTGCTCCCCGCATGGTTTCTACAATTCGCTTTGCTTTGTCCTTTTGTGTAGGATTAAAATAGCATTGTTTTTCAATGTATTGTGCGAGGATCGCCGCCTTAGCCTTTTGGAAGGGGAATTTGGTGCTTCCTCAACAGAATATTTTGGACATCTTCAACACTTCAGCTCTGTTACTATTTAATTTTTGATTTTTCTTTTCACTTGCCTTATAGGACACTTTTGATTTCCTTTGTAGCATCTAATGTCCTCAGCGCTCCCTATCTGCATTTTCTTGTTTTCTTCTTTATTTTCAATACTTCAAGTGATTATAATTGGGAACCATACTTGTACTTCTATTTGTAATGCTTCTTTGTGGGCGGTATTAATTTTTGTGGTTAGAAAGAAAATGCCTTGCACGATATCCATTATAATGGGACGAAAATGTCTTTAGACCTTTGAAGATTGAGGGAAATGCAGTTTTTGATACTGAATCAACTCAATACTCCGGCAACCACAGTGCAGCATGAACTTGCGAACTTGTTGGTTTATCAAGTGGAAAACGCCTTAATAACAGAAAAATGGCCACTTACTTATGATTGCTTGTGATTCGCAGTACTTGGAGTACTTTGCAAACGTCCGATGACCTCTTTGGCCAATTTGAACGAGGGTTACGAAATTTTACCCAAATCTTATTTGATTTGCAAGAAGCGCCAATTTACCTAATTTGCTACGATTCAGACTGTCGGTAGTTGATGCGGGTGGCTAGTTCATATTGTAGAATTCAGAAACTGCAATGCCTAACGATAACGTCACGTCTCACTAATTAAAATGTGCTTGCACTTGAGAGCTCTGGTCTCAACTAACTAATTTTATATTCCTTCACCTTGAAATTGCCGGGAAAAGGGAGGTTTGGTGGTTGCTATTTATTTATATGAATAAATATGGTTTCGTGAGAAGCTGAAGTTGTAAATTGTTTTTACACTCGTAAACCAGTGGTTTTCAAAAGTTCATTATTATAAACGAAATTCGTAATAACCTGTAGAATCCTTATTCATAAATTTTGATGCCAAATAAATACTGGTAATTTACACATTTGATACTGTTATTGATTTCCTTATATACAGGGTGTTTCTAAATAAAAGAAAGACATTGTAGGAACTTCAGACGCGCTTACATCATTTGTCTAATTTATACGGAATATCTTGATTTCCGCAGTTAATTCTACCGCGTCTGTAGCAGTGACTAGGACGGTGATTTGATCTGGGCGTTGTACGGTTCTGGCTAGCTTTCGTTGGATGGTGGAGCAAACAATCTTGTGTATAATGTTTTATACGTGGATATCCTATGTGCCTCAGTGATATTGATGATGGTACTGGTGACATTTTTGCTATGTGCGAATATTGAAAGATTTTACCTCTCGGGTCGGAAGGGTCATATGATATAACCGCAGTACTACTTACACTCTTGGCCTTTTATTCAGCGGAAGCGGCTCATTTATCTTTGGAGCTACTGGTTCCCTACTATTTGTTTGTAGCCGGGGTTTCGGAATGCGCCAATTCCGTTGGACCTCTTCGACTAGAACTGTTATACAGTCATTTAGCTATTCCTACTAGAATTTTGCCGAATCTGGAGTAGTTTCACCGCCAGTAGGTGCTTTTAATGTGCCAAACATCACATTGACACGAGACCTACGATTTTACTTCGTTATCTGAGAAGAAAGCATCGACCTCGATTCGGTTATAATACGTGTCCCTTGGGTGTAAAGGCAAACATGCTAATCACCACACCAATCGGGGCTGGCATGGTTCCCTACTTTGTTTTCGCAAGGAATTATTAGTAGGTATTTCTACTCTTAAAGGGCAAAGCTGTACTAGGATGGATGGCTATTAGAGCCTAGTTTTATATGGAATTTAGGTATAATGCATCAGGTGTGCGAGACTATTTCAAGTATTTTGGGATTATCAATTGCTCGACTTACGGTAATAGTCCTGAGATATTACGGATAATTTGACTGAATAACCAGTCGCGGCATTGCATCTTAGGTTTATATTCGAGGGGTCTTAAATTATAATGTTGATTTTGTTTTGTTTTTATTAACGTTTGTATTTCCCTAAGGTGATCAGTTATTTTATGTATAGGATCCTTTCGATTTTCGGTCATTTAAGTTCCTGATTTGGGTCCATGTATTGGCGGATCGTTTGTGCCTACTTCATTTCCCTACCAAATTGTCTAGCAATGTTAATCAGAAAACATAATTCTAGAAAGCAGAAGTTCGATTCTTTGTGAGTTGAGCAATAATTGGGCCAATTATTTTGTTCACTCTTTCTACGAAGTTTACTTAAAGTTGATACGGTCCAGTGAACCTACGCTCTATTTTGAATGCTTTAGTTGATACTTGGAATGACGTTATTTCTTCAGACTTCTGTCGGCTCAATTTCTATCCATTTGGCAAGTTTGTTTTGGAATATGCAAGACATTGGTTTCCTTTCTTGGTTCTGGAGTGTAGTACAAATAAATCAGCTCTGACTTTGTGTCAAGATCCTGTGATATGAAGATGAATCATCATGGTTTCCTGGAAATAGTGTCTTCTATTTTATGTTGTAACCTCTTTGAAACTCCTCGGTTATGGTAGGTAATCATCTAAACATTTTGCTGTATATTAATATGCATTGTTCCCATTTTTTGAGGTTTTTCTATTTAGTTTCATTCTAGCGGTTGTGAATGATCAATTATGTCAAGGCATTTGGGATAGTACATCTGTGACAATGTTGGATTTGCCTGGTCAGTATTGGTATCAAAATCGTGCTGTTGTAGTTCTATGATTCACTTTTCAAAATGTCTCGAGGGATTATTCATTGCAGATAATCATGTCAGTAACCAGTGGTTTAAATCTTTTTAATCGTGATTAGTATAGCCAACTTCCCTTTCCAGAGGTCCAGTAATGGTTGTTAGCTTTGCTGGGGATACTCATCGTGTAAGCATCAACTTGGTTAGCGTCTCCGGCCGTTTGGGTGAGTACTGAATTTACTTCAACGTTGCTTGCGTCTGTTTGGACGATGAATGGTTTGTTGAAGGCGTTGTTGATAACCATTAAAATTAATTAAATTTAAATAATTAATCAAGAACCGATATTATCAGTAAAAATCAAAATAGAATTTTACCATAAAATTTAGTTAAATTAACATGCAATAAACAGTATTAAAATTAGGCAGACAAATAAATTTCACCCCCCCCCC
>JAHWXV010926030.1:0-10696 GCA_024586415.1 Phrixothrix hirtus | reverse complement strand
AATAAAAGATTCCAGAATATTACTCATAATAATGATGTAATAATTTGTAATGCTATGACTCATTGCTGACCTAACTAATTGACAGGTATCGGTTACCGCACCTATTTTATTATAAAGAAAAAATTCTAGATGATTCTAGAATTTTCCATTTATTGTTTCTAATTTTTGTCACAATATTATATTTTATGCAATATTTGTATTTCACATGTAATTACAATTTTTAAAAATCATTTTCACATTTCCACATTTTGCCTAACTAGTACTTCAGACATTATTACTAAGAACATTTGACGTAATGTTGTATGTATATATATATTTTATATAACTTATTTTTTTAAACATTTATATTATATTTTGCTTTCATTACTAATTTATTTTTGAATATTTTTATCTTACTATAGTTTTAGTTATAATATGTCTTTTCATAACAATTAATTTTCTTTTTCAATTGTAACAAAGTCGATTGATACGAGGGTGATTTGAAATGTTCGCCGAATGGAGATGAAAAAATCAAGTTATAATTTTTGAAATAGCTTTAGTTTTTAGCATAGCCTCCAGTAACTTTAATGCGCTTAGTCTAGCGTTGCTACAATAAATTTATCCTGAAATGACTTTTAGGAAAGTCTTCAAAATACTTTGTTTTATGGCTGCAGTTGCTTCTTCCTTGGTTGAAAAATGCGTAGCAACGAGGAATATTTTGACATTTGGAAACAGATAGATGTCGGAAGAAGCTAAATTTGGCGAATAGGCTGAATCCAGGGGGCAATTGGATGTAAAATTTTGTACACCAAATTCCCTTTTTCATAATAAATTTCTTCTTCTTAGGGTGGCACCAAACTTAATTTTTAATTTTGAATAAAATCGCACAAATCGTACAGATGATAGCATGTTCACCTATACACATATACATAGGCTGTAATTCCCTATCTAGATTTTTACATATTGGGATTTCTGGTACCAAAAAACGTCAAGATATATTAAAAAAAGAGGAGTTCAAATTTTGACTAATTACACCTTCCTTCCCTATACACATAACTTTATGTGGCCGGGAGGTAAAAAGTCGACATTATTATTTAAATAACAATGACATCTAGTTTATTTATTATTCATATTAATATGTTAGCTTATAATATGATATTTTATGTTACATTTTGTTTGTTAGCTTTCATGATGGATGAACAAAACCAAATTGAATTCTGAAATCATGTTTATGCTATGATGGTTTATGACAATTTTAGAGAATGTGTGTTATACCCTCCCACATTATGCTGAAATCAAAGCAAAATAATGCAGAATATGAAGCTACATATTTTTTATTTTTCTAAGTCTTCAAGCCAAAACTTTTGAGGCCATTTTCTGACTATGAATTTGAACCTTTTTTTGGGGAATAGGGAACTCAGTAATTGCTCAAAAAGCAAGTAATCACAAATCTACTTTCATAAATTATTATTTTAAAACAAACTACTTAATTCTGCATATATTAAATTTTAACAGAAGTGAATCTTGGAAAACATTTGCATATTTAAAATTTTAAGACGTTTTACTGGTGTTTTAGTAAATCGCATATTTTCTAACTGATTTCCCCCATTCAGAAAGCATGACTCGTACAAGTGTTTTATGTTAAATGCTTGCAGAAATGTTACTAGAAGTTTATTTTCAAGGTCAAAAACTGTAAAATGGAGTATAGAACGTAGATGATTTCAACAGTTTACATATTTAAACTGATAAGCAGCATTGCCGAAGGCTTCAATTGATTTTAAGTTTTTAAATAAATTCTATAACTTGAAATTGTCTCTGCGTGAGTTATGTTTTTTAAAATGTATTAATGTTAAATTAATAATATTTCCACTAAATTAGGCAGGTTAACATAGTTAATCATGTAAAATTTAGAACATTTTACTATTGCAAAATTAAAATGGCATTATTTGAAACCAGGTTTTAAACACGAAAGCCAATTGTATGCATAACTGGCACTAAGCGTTATTAGATATGTTAGTGAATTTCAGATGTAGTACTGATTTCACTTTTGAAATAATAAATAGTTTTTAAATTTTGCGCTATAATATATAGGGCTTTTTTGAAATAGTTGTAGAAGTAAAATGAGCGACCCTACCTATTAAAATAGACACATTTTTGAGATTATTAAATTTCATCAAGCCCATTTTTAAAACTTTTACACACGAACACATTTTATGAATTGCTGGCATTTGTCATACAATTAATCTGTTACAGAAATTCAAGAAAAAATGCGTAATATAATTCCCGACTTAAAAAGTTATAACATCAAATCGAATTACATTCCATTTAATTACTAATAAATCGATGCTTGACCTGTTACCACAAATAATGATCTAATTTGTAGTTGTAAGCGCATTATCTTAAAAAATTAAATTTTGGAGTTGTATCAGATTATCAAAGCGATAATGTCATTTATAAACAAATAATAATAGTGATAAAATGTAAATTTAATACAGTTGTTTCAAAATGGTTTTCGTAAAAAAAATACGAATTGCGGTTACCGTAAGACATTGATTTATGTTCTTTTTAAATCTAAACGGTTGCATTACCGGTCAAGAAAATAATATGTTTGCATAAATTCAAAAAAAAACTTCAATTGCTGTTCATATTTAGTATTAAAAACGAAGTGAGCCATAAACAATATTTTAAAAACCTTAGCACTGTTTCACAAATGTGGGTATGGCTAACTTTTTCGATCCACTATAATATTGTATTGGGTAATGGCAGCTTTATTAGTCCCTTGAACAACTACAAATGGTTGACAAGTGTTTTTGTTGTGCACTATTTCGGAAATAGATATATTTGCCTAAAACAAGTAAATGCATATATTTATTTAAGAAACAGATACTCCTCTTGCATTTTTAAAAACAATTAATTTTTCCTGAATAGGACAACGAGATGCAATTGAAGTGTTTTTATTTCTTCCTTTAAACGAAGGTGGCAGCATTTGAAGAAGTGATAAAAGTACTGGTGTACCTTTATCCCATCCTATAAACTTCAATTTTCTATAATAATGATTAACAGCAATGTTAATTAGGTAGCAATCTGTGATGTGTATGGCATGCATGCCAATTTGAATCCAAAATTAAGGAAACAACATTTAATGCTTAATTGCATGCGTATTACATGGTTACTGCTTTATAGTACTTGTCGAAATAAAATAGATTTTTCAATAGTCTACTTATTTGTATTATTATTCAAAGCAAAATCTACATTATTGGGAAATTTTACCATCTTACTATATATTTTTAGAATTTTTTCAACATCTTCAGAAAATGTTGCTTCGAAATCTATTTTTGGGTATTCCCGAAGGTAATCGTCTCCAATCTAAAATTGAAATAAATGCACCTAAAAATAGTATACTAATGTCAACGACAATAAATCATACCAGATAAGCATTATCCAGAAATCTTGGAAATTATTTTAGAATATCTGTACCTCAGGCTTTTTGATAATGGTAAGTTAAAGACATTTTTTGCTTTATAGCTTCATCATTGGTATCAAATACATTTTTCAAAAATTCTATAGCTTCTTGGATTTCAATGGTTTTTTCGGCAAATTTAACATATTGTACATCATTTAATTGCCGAAGAAACGTGAAGCGCGCTTCTGTTAATACACACATGCATCCTATGTGAATCATCATGTTTGTATACACGTATTTAATATAATTTCCAAATAAAATTATACTTACATACAATTCTATCGAAATTCGGTATGTGTGTATTGTTACACTTTAACCGTAATAACCTGCTAGGTAACAACTGCTTTCAAAGCCAGCGTTCTTCAAACTAAAACAACAAATTCTTACGTGCATTTCTTCTATAAAACTACAGCTGATTAATATATGAATCTCATACCAATCAGCCTTGGCGTAGTGTGAAAATTGTCAGAAATAGTGTGCAACATTCAAATTATTTCCAAATTTCGTGGTAATTTATTATCTCACTAGATGAAAACAGTAATGGATATCTCCTATTTAGATTTAGTGTTTTCAATAAACGAAGAAAATGTTTATGAAAAATATTCACTATTTTTGGTACATTATTTTCTCGAATATATGAACATGTAAATAGAGACAAATTCTTTCACTACAAATGGTAACATGTACGAATCCCACTAAACAGATTAGATTAGTGAAAAAATGTATGTATCATATTTTAGAGTTAAACATTTCTGCACATTTACACTAGATATCCACTCTAAAATTTTTACCAAGTACACTACTATATTTACTGGAATTGGATTTTTTACTATGCGGTAGTATCCTAGGTTGTGATATGATAATTATCGAAACGGCATTCGATTCAGCAGCGTTTCTATCGGTTTGTACCACTTTTCATTTCATTTGTATCCTTACGGGCGCGTTTATATCGCTGTTTAAAAATTAAGACTAAGAAAACTGCCATTTTTAGAGATATTCGAAATTTAAAGGCGGGTGCTGATTCACCTGTAGAGGTTTGCACCGCTTTTCATTTCATTTGTAGTCCTAAGACTGCATGTGTAGTTGTGCCATTTTTCGTTTTGTTTGCACTCAAAGATTTCTTTTGTACCAACTTTCAATTTTGGGGGTTACAGTAACGTTGCCATTTTTAGAGATATTCGAACTTTAAAAGCGGGTGCTGTTTCCAATTCACCTGTCGACGCTTGTACGGCTTTGTGTTTCGTTTGTATCCATAAGGACGCGTTTGTACCAATTTTTGAAGATCGGGGCTAACTATAACTTTGGCATTTTCAAAAACATTCGAAATGTGAAAGCCGTTGCTGTTTCCCTTGTAAAGCATTGTATCCTTTTCCGTTTTGTTTATTTGGGGGTGGCAAATTTTCTAAGTTTCTGATGCTATTTAATTATTTTATAATCTTTCTATATTGCGGACTGTTTTGATAATTTGTGCAATTTCATAAAAAAAATATACCTTAATTAAAAATTAATCGCTAAAACGAACATTGCGAGAAAAACTTTGGAATTTTGCAATAAAATTTAAGGAAAAGTTGTTATTCTCAGGCATAAGAATAGTTGCTGTTCTTGAAACTAATGGAGGCCTAATAAATTGTTAAATTTTATTTAATTAGGGCTATACAAGATATTTCATTAGTATACGATCGCTTTTGTAAAATGCGGTTATTATTTTTATTAAATTTTATTTAATTTTATCAATTTAAAATTGAAAAATTGTATTCTATTTTATACAATTCTTATTATTTTTTCGTGTATTTCTTATTTTGTATGATATTTTGCCAATAGATGTTTTTATTTTCAAATTAGCCCTTTTTGATGGGTGTATAAAGGCTTTCGTGACTGACTGTATGTAGTAGATTCAACGAAAAATTTACATAATTTGAATTAAAAAAAATAAAATTTATGAGAATTCTAAAAGAAATTACATTTGTTTTTAAAAGATGTTGGATCATTACATTCTTCCTAATTTATAAATAGATCCATTTTTGATGGAGGTAAGCACTCAGTATTAATAATTTCACACCCGTAAATAATAAGCTCTTACGTCACCTTGCATAATCCCGGGTACTTTCAAACCTCTGTGCCTTGCCATTAAGGTAGTGTTCTCGTTAAAGTAAATCATTAAAAAAGTTAATTACTAAAACTTTTTTGTTTAAAAGATTTCACCATTCATATTAATTTAATCCAATTCGTCTTACCTAACTTATTAGTAGAAAAATGTAAAAAATAAAATAAACAAGATATAGAATTTTGCAAGGGACTGAAATAATGCTTGTGAAATCATACAAAACTAAAAATACAATTATTTATTAATAATGTAGTTTTATATTATTCAAATGTATGTACCTTTAGCCGTATAATGTAAAATTACCATTGCATTTTGAATCAAATTTCCAGCGTGCCTAACATCTTTATAGTTTAATAATTAAACCTAATATGACACATTATTTGTCATATTTTTATTCCTTATTTATTGCATAATCTAATTTCAATGCTTTAATGTATGACGTAATATTCCAATATTTCGTTGCGGTAACAATTTCAAAGTTTTATTAATTACTTATTTTGTATGCATAATCTGCAATAGCAGGCAACTTTTAAAATAGAATTATTACTTTCTTACTAAAAGTTGAATAAATTCACGTCATTTTTAAAGGAATTTATGATTTCATTGTTTAAAAATAAACCGTGAATGTAATTTTCTTTTAATGTTTAAAATTTTATAACAATTTATCATAAATTTCATAAATTTCTTTATTACTTTGAAATATTCATACAAGACACATTACGTTAACAGCATATACATCTTGGCATGACAATAAACGTTTATAAATTATATTGATAAACTGTATAGTTTTCTAAATATTTACAATTAAAGTTAAAATTCGAATCGGTATGTCAATCTGGATGACTGTAGTTGTTTATTAAACTATATGACTATTGTAATCATAGTTCGGTTTATAATATTACATTGCAGCTGTTAAATGACACATACTTACTGATTATTAATAGTAGACGTTATGAATATGTCAAACTTTTACGATAAATTTAATTATTAATAATGAATTTTAGCCAGTATTTTGAATTTGAAATGTCTAATAATTTTATAACCAACAAATTTATTTTAACATGAAAATTAATTAAAGATTAAAATTTTAACTTTTAATGCGGTCTATTAAAAGGCGCGAACCAGTAAAGAACAATAATTTTAAAATTTGCGTTTATATCGTAAGAATATTGCGGAATTATTGATAAACATTTTGTAAAGACACCTTTTAATCACAAATTCTAGTAAAAATAATTCCTTTCTGTTAAAGATTCCAATAACATAGACATTTTCATTTAAGTATTTACATAATTTAGTACGTGTTCGTATAAACGTTAAAGTTTCGTTCTATATTTAAAATAATTATTTCCATATCATGCTGTGATAAAAACAGATTTATCTAAAATGAAATTTTACTGTAAATTCTTAATTTTATAATTAATAATGAATATTAAATTTTTGGAAGAGAAACAAATTTGAAACGTTTTGTTAGTAAAGGTCACTATCAATATACTTACATAAATAACGACCAGTGCGTGGGTGTAAAAAGATAAAAATTAAATAAGCATTTAATTTAGTAACCCCCTCCTACAAATAGTTATAATTCATTCATACCTATGGAAAGATAATTATTGTATTTATTCTTTGTCAAAAGGCAATTATTTAGAGGCGGTATTTATTTAAGAAAGGGCATCTTTGACCATTATAGTCAGCAAGATACCTACTATTTCATTTAACTGTTAATTCTAATTTTTTAGAACAGACGCAGGGATCGGAGCGGGTCACTATTTAATGTAAAAGTATATAAATTTGATTGAAGTCACTAATATTACATATTTACAGAAAGTTGTCACTATGTTACATATGAGCTGCTCCTTTGAAATTTAAAATTCCTGCCTGAATGTGTTGTTTGTCATGACAGCTGTTAAAAATATGTCCACTATTTGTATGAAGCTAGCGTGATATTTTGCATTAAATGCGGGTATATTTATGTTACATTTTTTGCCGCTTAACCAAAAAGGTGTACTATAAAACTCGTATGAAGTAGTTTTAACGAATCGCATCGAGCGAAGTTGCGTATCGGCTTTGTGCATTGTTTTGAGGTTACGAATGTGGTTAAATGACGGTTAAGGGTTGTCGAATTTAAAGAAGTTTGTCAAATGTTTATGTTTGGTGCATTTTATTATTGAATTGGGATTGCATCATAAACGGCATCAAAATGGGAAAGTGTCATTTTAGTGAAGCGTGGAGGCAACGATTGGATTGCAATGGTATTAAAATTTCTACTTGGGCAATGATAATTGACGAGCATAATACTTTGTGTTTCTGTTGTAACAAAAAGGTCCTCATTATAAGAGGAATTCAGGCAATTGAACAACATTCTCGTGAAATTAAGCGCAAAATAGAATATAAACAAAAATTTGGGAAACAGCAATTAAAATTAGGATTCATTCAAAATCCATCAGTAAGAGCTGTTGGATATGTGTAAAAATCAGTCATTATTAGCAACAAATGGCATAAAAGAAACACTTGAAGCTATGTTTCTAGGAAAAATGCCAGAAGGCTTTAATTTATCCAAAAAGAAAATGAGATATTGAGTAACCAATGCTTTAGCACCTTATTTTAAAGACTGTTTACAAGATATGTCAGGTATATTTTTTCTTTTTGTGAGTTGTGATGGTATTTATAATATACTTTATTTTCTTTGATAGATGCCTATTATACCTTAGTCTATGATGAAGCAACAAATACTGCAAATCGTAAAGAATTACAATTACGAGTTCAATTGTCTTGGGGCGTAATATCAAACCAACTTAGGTGGGCTAAATAAATTATTTATACTCACTTGAATGTGACGCGATCCAAAATAATGTATTATATTCCACTAATGCAAGATAATATGTATATGAAATTTATAGTTCATAATGTTTATAGTAGGATATCTGTAACCATTTGCAGTGTTCTTAGCGCCTGTAAATAATCTAACGTGTTCAATAGAAATTAGAAATATGCTAGGTCTTAAATGTAAATGTAAATCGTCAATGTGTATTTCAGAGTCAATATTTTTAGCAATATTTATACATATATGAATGTATATATATATAGAGTTGTTTTGAAATAATTGTAGAAAATAAAATGGTTACTGTATCTATTAAAAGCGGCATTTTTGCGATTATTAAATTCCCTTAAACTGTTTTTTGAAAATCGTTGCACATAATAACATTTTGTGTATCACTAACATGGTCACATAATCCGTTACATATGTTCAATGTCATTCTCAACATAACAAATTATAACAACGCATCAAATTACACTCCGTCAATTATTGATATTGATAATGAATTTGTACTGGACCTGTTACCACAAATTATGACGTAATTTTTATTTAAAATTAAATTTGGAAGGTGTATTTTAAAAACATAATAGAGATAATGTCACATATAACCGGAATCTTCTTATTTAAATCAAAATTAAAAATAAATTACTCCTAAAGATTGCAAATTTAATTGGATTTATGTGGTTGCGTATTGGCATAAAAAACACATATTAACATAACGCATGTTTTAAATAGTAAATGCTTCAGATATGTGTAATGCTTTCTGAAAATTAAAAACTGTCGAATTCCTTAGAAATTTGATTTAAACTACAGTATGTAATAAATTAAAACTGTTAAAATCTTACCTTTCATTTAAAGTAAATGTTCAAAATGCTGAAAAACCATATTAAATGGCGGTTAAGGGTTATCAAATTTATAATTATAATACAAAATGTTCAATAATTTAAAAAACTACATTTACTAACGAAATCTATAGAATTGTGCTACCGGTCAAGAGATAATGCACTCTTTTTACGCATTTATTTTGCTTTTTAAATAATATTTCTGAAATAAAAACATTTTTGAAAAAGATAAAAAGCAAATCCCTTTGCCATACTTTTTTATAATTTTTGTAAAAGTTTGAAAAAATTAAATAATAAAGGCATAATTTCAAATTATGTACATAAAGATAAAATCCCCGTAAGTTATCATTCAATTTTTCTCAAAGTTTTACACAAGGCACAAAAAAGTATTCCAAAGGGATATGTGTTCATTTTTTTAATAAGGCTTTTAGTTCAAAAATAATTAAAGGAAAGCAAATTAATTGTATAAAATACGCCGCCTTTTATCATCAATTGCAATTAAGTAGAATATTTATCAATACACGGTGCTCGACTACAATGAACTGCAATGACCTGTAAGATGAGTAAGACTGGAATGAGAACGTACGTGATTTCGTCACAAATTGGAATGAAACCTCTGACTTTTTATAAGATCCTTTTAAATTCGAT
The DNA here is from genome assembly GCA_024586415.1 of Phrixothrix hirtus. Classification (NCBI taxonomy): domain Eukaryota; kingdom Metazoa; phylum Arthropoda; class Insecta; order Coleoptera; family Phengodidae; genus Phrixothrix; species Phrixothrix hirtus. Next base: position 845 of record JAHWXV010926030.1, on the reverse strand, counting down.
TGTGCCCAAATTAAAACTGTTTAATTCATTTTTACTATTTTTTGTGAATTTATGAAGTATAGGAATACGTGGATAAAATTTCTGCAATCATTTCAAAGCAACCCTGTATATTATGAGATGACATCTAAAATATACCCCTGGGTAATATACAACAAGGGCAAAGATTACTATTCAACACAGTAAGTTAACCTTTGTCTTTCTCAACTACAGGGTTAGGTTAATACTTCAAAACTAAGTATTTTTGAATGAAAATGCATAAGAAAATCTTATTCTACGGTACGTGGTATATTTACAAATTTCATATTACCTATACAGAGTGCCTCAAATAAAGGAGCATTACGTTAACAGCAAATACATCTCGGTATGCACGACAAAGAACATTTGTCTAAATTGCATAGTTTTCGAAATAATTGCAATTAAAATTTTCAGTCCGCCGCTGCTTTTAACTTAGTCTACTGTATCTAGCAATAAGTTGCTGACCGACTGTAGATCTTTAGTAACAAAATGACCTATACGATTTCACCCATCTTAAATATAGTACATAGATAATTACTGTTTGAAATGAAAGATATGATTTTTTTCCTTAAAATGCCTAGTCGGCTTTTAATGGTGCACATTAAAATGAAAACATGTTTCGTTTAATAGATATACACTACTACTATTAAAATAATAAGTATTGGCGGTTCACTTTCAAACCAGTTTATTCAAAAACGGCGGAACCAATTTTTGTGTAATTTTTACAGCTTTATCAATAAATCATTTGTTATTATAATTGAGAAGTTTCGTTTTGTTACCTTAAGCCATTTCGTAAATGTTATAAATTTTTTACAAAAAAGTACAATAAT